>CAWUFW010018957.1:0-202921 GCA_963921515.1 Calotriton arnoldi
CTATTGCTATTTTGCGCACCATGTCACCTCAGTTTGGACCCAGCTATATGCATTTCAGTCTTGACCCTGCTCTGATCAAAACAGTCCCGCTAGAACTACCAAGCCCGGTCCTACCGGAACACCAGCAACTCAGGACCGGTTTCGCCTTACGTATGGGATCATCAGCTGGGTACAGCTTGGTTCCAGTGACACAGTGTGCATATAACCCAGATCTGGGCCTACTAGTCCAATTTAGGGTGACACACAAAAGTATACAAAAAATTTGATTAGTGGAATGCTTGAATTAATCTCAGCCCCTGGTAATTACTCAGGCCACATTCCAATCCATCGTTATTTTGCACACCATGTCAGCTCAGTTTGGACTCAGCTATATGCAAATAGGTCTTGACCCAGCTCCAGTCAGAGCACTCCAGCCAGATCTACCAAGCCAGACCCTTCCTGTATTGGAACACCGACAACCCAGGCCTGTTTTTAGCCAGGTACAGCTTGGTTCAGTGACACAGTGTGCACCCTATCCCATTTCGGGAGACTCAATAAAGTACAGAAATAAGTGATGGATGGAAGGTTTGAATTAATACCAGTCACTGGTAATTTTTTAGGTATACTTCACGTTTAGAAAATTGGCATTTTCTTGTCCTAAACATTTGGAACCTGTAGCTTGTTTCTGGGCCACATGGCTCGGTGTAGTTGTCAGTTGGCCTTTGTGTATTCCTCCCAGATGGCCACACAATAGAGAGTCCAGTGACTGGCAGGATGGGCCATCCTGCATTGATGAGGGGCAGAGCAGTCATCTGTCACACTAGCACTTCAAAGACACTGTCTCAGCTCACACACAAAGAATGTCACACAAGCCTATTGTGCCTGCAGACAGAATAGGACCAGAACAGGGAGGCAGGATATTACAGATGCCTCTGTAAGGGGAACCTCCAGAAGCTTCTCCCATTTCAAATCTAGCATCAAATATAAAAATATGACCCTCATTCCCACTCTTCACATTACTTCTGGAACTGTGGACAACCTAGAAGAAGAACTGCTCTGCTGCCCTGCTTGTGGAAGGACTGCTGTGCTGCAAAATGACTGCCCTACTGCTGAGGAAGGGAGACTGGACCTTGAACCCTGAACCCAGAGTGACTACAAGGGCTAGCTGACTGTACACCTGTTCAGTGCTACAGGTGTTATGTCCCGTATAGAGGCCCTAATGTAGACCTGTTTGTACAGGCCCTAAAATGGACGTATTCATATTTACCCTAATATGGTCATATTCGTACTTTCCCTATTATGGTCATAGCCGCATATGCCCAATTATGGTCATAACTGTACATGTCCTATTATAGTCATGATTCCTTATATAGGCATGATCTTTCACCTACATTGGTCCTCACTAGTACAATACGTGCTCTGAGGGCTGAGCGTTATCTATCCTGTGGTTTTGAATACAGCAGGGTTTTTCCCAAACACAGGCCCACACTGTACTCATCAATTATGCATGGCTCTCTAGGAATACACCACCTGCATAATATGTATGTACAAAGTTCACCCCTGACGTCTTCCTCATGTCTAACGACAGACCAATAAAAAACCATACGAAGCAACTAGAGTCTTCAGGGTATAAATAGACCACATCTTACCCCGGTAAGACAGATGGAACCGAGACTTCCATGCTGACACACTGACCAGAGACGCTGAGGCTCCTGCATGCAGTCGCTCCAGCTGACAGCGGTCTAACACAGCCCTTGCGGGGTGTCCTACTCGAGACCAGGACGGTGTCCCACACTCTCTCTTTTCAGGTATGGGGGTTCGGCTAAATCCTAGAAGGATTCTTGGCTCTTAGGCTTTAGACCTACACATATACTAGGTACACTCAGGTACATCTAGTTAGGCATCGTAGGAGGCAAAAGCACACGCACAAGCGTGTGGTTAGCTTTCTGAAGCCCATACAAGAGGTCTCGCACTGCAACGCTAGGCGCGAGACCTAAAAACCTGACAGGTATCAGGATACTGATACACGTTCCTCTCGTTCCTTTCAGGGTTCGTCAAGAAACTCCGAGAGGGAAGGACGGTCAGAACACAGACAAGAGGAGCGTACAAAGTCCAGAGACACGCAACGCTGTGGACTATGCACCTAAAAAAGAGGAGAAACAAAAACAGAAACCTCAGTTCAAAAAGAAGAAGGTAGCAGGTCTCAAGATCAGACATGCCCAGAATTCTGAGGACACAGCTTCTGAACGGGGAATGGGCTCTGACGATGCTAGACAGCGTGGCAGAAGTAACGATAGCTCGCCAGAACCTGAAGGAATTTCTGGTGACAGCGGAGTTGAGTGAGTATATCATAGTGGAAACACCTGATACTCAGGTAAGCTTCCCACATAAGTTATATGAGATAACACTCCGGATGGAGGGGACAAGTCCAGGAAAGTTAAAGGTCTATTTTGGGAAAATTTGTCATCCGGGTATGACATCCTATTAGCAGAGCAAGACTGGCCACCAGCATTCGTCATGGAGTGCCCAAAGGGAGAAAAGGTAATTTTTCCAGCATTTTCCGACCTCGTTCCCATACATTTAAAACATGCATATGCGCAGGAGTGGGCGGTTGCCCTAGCTCCGGCATTGTACAAAAATCATGCTGGTTGGGATGAGGATTCAAACCACCACGTGATCCCGTTAAAAGTTTCCCCAAATGCTCAAAGGCAATACCCTATAAAGCAGGAAGCAAAAAACAAGTCAGGGAGATCCTAGATCAACTTGAAAACCAGGGGTGATAGAAAATTGCACTTCACCTATGAACAATCCTTTGTTCCCCGTAGCCAAACCTGACAATACATATCGTCTAGTTTTAGATTACATACATTTAAACACTTGCACAAAGACATTTGCAGTTCAAAATGCACACAGTGCCGCATTAATGAATAACATTGTGCGACAAAAATACAAAACAACACTTGATATCTCAAATGGATTTTTCTGCCAAAATATAGCGCCTGAAAGCAGGTATCTGACCGCATTCAGTGCGTTAGGGTCTCAACGGCAATTTTGCCGACTCCCCCAAGGGTATAAGAATAGCCCGGGGTTGTTTTCAGCAAGGGTAACAGAGTTACTCCAAAATTTGGATGAAGAAGCATTGTCCTATGTGGATGATATTTATCTGACGGACGATGACTTACCGAGGCACTTGACCAGGGTGAGCACCATTATTATGGGATTCGCTTCTGAGGGCTACAAATGTAACTTTAAAAAATCAAGGATTGCCCACCTCAGTGTCCTGTTTTTGGGATACGAGTTGTCAAGTGAGGGAAAAAGCCTGGCAGCTAACTTTTTAGAAAAGTGTGCGCTGCTCCAACCTCCAAAATCATTAAAGAATTTACAATCAACTCTGGGATTCCTAAATTTTGGTCGAACATACATTTTGGATTACGCAGAAAGAGTAAAACCTTTCTACGACTTAATAAAACCTGATTTTTCAGTCAGACAATGGACACAGGAACATACAAATATCCTGCGTTCCCTACAGGAAGACATGATAGCTTCTAAACATTTACAGACACGCGTAAACGCACAGAACTTAGTGATCCGAGTAATAGCGGGTCAATGCGGGTACACTTATTTAACTTTTAATGAAGGTGAAACAGTACCAATCGCATGCAAATCACACCTGTACACAAACGCAGAAATGCGTTTTACTTCAACAGAAAAAATCCTGACAGCAGTGCAGACCGCTGTAGCAAGAGAAAGAGCTCTGGCTCCGGGGAAACGCATAATTGTCGTGACCCCAGTACCAGCTTTAGAAGCTGTTACAAAAGCTAGCATTCCAAATGCGAAAGCCTTACATCCCAGATGGATACACTGGGCTAATTCTCTTACTGCAACGGATGTTGAATACAGATTTGATTCAAGTTTAAAAACACAGGCATTCCTGCAATACGAACAAGAATACCCTCTACCAAATGAAATTTTGCCTCTAGATCAGTATGAATACATTATTTACACTGACGGATCTGCTCAACCGGCCATACGGAGTAAGCAAGCTTACAGCGCGGCATGTGCAACGTTAAAGGTCGCATGCATGATGGCAAGTTCCATCCAAGCTGCCCTAAAACGCAATCTCTAGGAGACTGCACGGCTCAGTTGGCAGAACTCAAAGCACTGATACTGGCACTTGCAAATACGGATCACGAATTCCCCACACTGATTGTGTGTGATTCCTTTTACTGTGTACAGTCGTACAATGAATATCTACATCATTGGGAACAAAACGGGTTCAAAGATGCAAAAGGTGGCACAATTAAGCATAAAATGCTATGGGAACAGGTAGTGGAGTTGAGAAACGAACTACCAAGGGCTCACGTGATACATACACTGAGTCATCAGCGTGATGGCATTCACGTTGAAGGGAATTCATTGGCTGATGAAGCCGCAAAGGGGGCTGTACGCACAGCGTCCGTAGCTGCAATCACTCGTTCAAGGACGAGAATAGACGGCGAGATAATGGTAGCTGTCAATGCTTCGCGCAAAGGCAGCACAGCAGTACCTACAAAATTTCCACTTAAGTACTACTACAAGTTAGATGCACAAAATATTCCATATGCTCAGATTCCTGGAGTGGGGGATAGAGTAATACCAAATATGGATCGTAGGTTAGGCTTAATTCTAGCAGCACACGAGGGTTCGGGTTCTGCGCATACAGGCGTTACAGCGACTATTTCTTTACTGAAACAGCGCTACTGGTGGCCAGGGTTAACAAACCAGACTAAAGACTGTCTTGAAATGCGACATCTGCCAACAGATGAAAGGTTCCACCGTAACACGCCCAGCACAGACACCATTACTGAAATCAGACAAACCTCTTGCATGTGTGTATTTGGACCACTGCGGACCCCTACAATCTGATGGGTCCAAGAAATATATCATGGTTGCAGTGGATTCCTGCTCTAGATTCCTATGGGTTTGGCCTCAGCGCTCGGCTGACACTCGAATTGTTATAAAAGATTTGCGAGTCTTTATCGGTACATACGCAGTTGGCACGTTACATTCTGACCGTGGTCCGGCGTTTAGCTCTCGGGCTTACAAAGAGGCCAGGGAAGGAATGGGCGTAGCATTGCGGTACTCCTCTCCGTACCATCCCGAGGGAATTTCTGTTGTGGAGAGGAAAAACCGGGACTTAAAGCAATCTTTAACAGCTAGGGTATTAGGCAAGGGCGGTAGATGGGTCGATCACCTTTATGGGGTACAGCGAGCGATCAATAATCAGCCAATAAGCTCTCTAGGGGGTGTCACTCCTTACGAGGTCCTATTTGGGACAAGAATGTGGGTACCTGATCTTGATTGTGAAGGCACAGTGGCGGATGAAAAACCATTTGATATCCATGATTGTTTGGCTGTTTTACAGGATCTAAATAATACCCAGAACACAACAAAGTAACGTGCTCCAGAAACAGACCGCCACTGAGGAAGTCAAGGCAGTAACGGCAAGACCTTTCTGGATCCCAAAAGTCGGGGATCTGGTCAGAGAGAAGATTGCTGACAAGATAGAATTCGGGCCATCCTACAGAAAACCTGTACCGGTCCTAGCAATCCAAGGCACAAGAACTGTACTTCTGCCACTTCTTGCCGGAAAAAAGGAGAAAAGATTTGTCTCAATCGACTTAATCAAACCACACTATGTGGCCGATACTAAACAGTAGGCCTCGTGGACACCACAGTAGCAGACGCCCTCCTCTCGCTACAATCCAAGAAGTTCAAACAGAAAGACTCATCACGTTTGAAGAGCCACCTGTACGGAATGAAGGACTAAGCAACAATGCTATGGAACTCGTTCCACTTCAACAAGAAATTCCTCTTCAAAATGAAAATCAACTTAACAACCAAGTTGCAATCAGACCGACTACAGACATCTACATCAACATGCCTCGTCAAGAGCAAAAACCGATTTCAACAAATCCCGATGCAAATCCAACAATTGATCGAACTGCTGCTGGCTATTTCATGAACTTTGATACGTTTTCACTGGATCCAAGCAAACCGGAAACTACGCCAGCCCAAAAATCACTCAAACAGAAACTCAATGACTTTTTGAACTTTTTTAGAAAGACAAATATGAAAAAATGGGTAAGGGATACATCAAGGAAACTTGGGAGTTACCATATAGATATCGATGCCGGAATGGGGAATCGAGAAGTGTATCTGAGTGGTACAAACTGAAAGAACGCTTTAAGCGGTTCTCTCACGTGTCAAGATATTTCTCTGCATGGAGCCTGTAGCGGTTCAGCAGCGAACTTATCTTGTCATATGTCAGGGACCCCAGCGGCCAAGATCACGCCGGTTTTCCAGCTGCTCTCGAATGGGAGTTACTTAATGCTAAATGATCAAGGTTGCTGTGGGATGCTTCCGGGCGTCGCCTATCTGGTCACTGTTAACTCCAGGGTTACTTGCTGTATGCAAGTATTGTTTCCACCACTGAACACAGTCAGGGAGGCGCCGTTATGGCCTTCACTGAACGTTTCTTTCATACAATTTGATACTCTGAGCAGATTGAAAGCCATGCTTTTACAGCAACCTCTGCTCGAGAAACCTATGAACTTCAAGTTTCAAGGACCTCGACTGAGATACAGGCGCTTATACGTACAAACTGCCCCTTTCATTTAGTAGAAATGGTGGGACGTATCTTCAATATGTCTGATACGAGCGGTATTGTACACCTATTTAAGACCATAGGGTCAGGACTGTTAAGCACCTTTCAGACAGTCCTCGGAGTAATCCCAAATTTTATACACTCTGTATTGGGAAGCCTATTTGGAGGATTCCCGCTTATCCTATTGCAGGTTGCAGGGGTCCTATTGATAATACTACTGCTACGCAATGGACGGCCCAATTCCAGAGGGAATGGCGAACATGCTCCTGGAGCGGAAATACCGTGAACGCATGGTACAACTTCTGGGCATTTCTTGCCTGCGAGAACTCAATGCCTCCTGGTTTCTATCCTTTCGACCAGTCTGGGTAGACTGCATCTTACCTGTTCTTCGATGCCTGCTTTGCGGAGAAGAATGCACGTTGGATCTTTGTCTAACATTTCCATCAGATGCCCCTCCGGACACGGATGCAATGCTGGACCCCATAAAGGCCCATGCTCTGCGTTGTCCTCAGCGGCTTCCGATTCTGATGAACGCATTCCTGGAGAATCCACAGGTGCCGTTTGCTCCTGCTGGGTTAGATGACTCCTCCTCAGGCACCCAGGTAACAACTGCTGCACTAGCTGCCGCAGCACCGACTGTTGGCAGTGCTACATACCATCTATGTGCGATTGACGTTCTCTGTGAGGCGTTGGATTTGTCGTCTGCAGTAGCTAACACCGATAATGTTGTGCTTCCCAGCCAGGACACCTAATCTCAAATTGGCTCATCGCGTCCTGGGAAAGAATTTGGCTTCTCCACTCGTTTTCATTATAAACGAGCAAAATTGGAACATTTCCTAAATTGACACTTTCGCGTGAGAAAAGCATGGCCTTCTTCCGCTTTGAGTGAAACATCTTATATAGAGAAACAGAATAGACATTCTTTTAGTGCCGATTGGAAATAGCTGAATTATTAACATTTTAGGAAGAAAACTTTTTTACAATTTTAAGACCATGTTTTTACTTGTTTTTAAAAGTTTTAAATTCTCCAGATTTTTAAGTATGGTCATTGTTATCCAATTCGGAAGAGGAGTGGGTGTTATGTCCTGTATAGAGGCCCTAATGTACACCTGTTCATACATGCCCTAAAATGGACGTATTCATATTTACCCTAATATGGTCATATTCGTACTTGCCCTATTACGGTCATAGCCGCATATGCCCAATTATGGTCATAACTGTACATGTCCTATTATAGTCATGATTCGCTATATAGGCATGATCTTTCACCTACATTGGTCCTCACTAGTACACAACATGCTCTGAGGGCTGAGCGTTATCTATCCTGTGGTTTTGAATACAGCAGGGTTTTTCCCAAACACAGGCCCACACTGTACTCATCAATTATGCATGGCTCTCTAGGAATACACCACCTGCATAATATGTATGTACAAAGTTCACCCCTGACGTCTTCCTCATGTCTAACGACAGACCAATACAAACCATACGAAGCAACTAGAGTCTTCAGGGTATAAATAGACCACATCTTACCCCGGTAAGACAGAGGGAACCAAGACTTCCATGCTGACACACTGACCAGAGACGCTGAGGCTCCTGCATGCAGTCGCTCCAGCTGACAGCGGTCTAACACAGCCCTTGCGGGGTGTCCTACTCGAGACCAGGACGGTGTCCCACACTCTCTCTATTCAGGTATGGGGGTTCGACTAAATCCTAGAAGGATTCTTGGCTCTTAGGCTTTAGACCTACACATATGCTAGGTACACTCAGGTACATCTAGTTAGGCATCGTAGGAGTACGCGCACTTTTCATAATGCTTTTATATTCATGTATGTATTCATGATTATTGCAATATGGTAGAACTGTTCTATCCCTTTGCTTTTATCGTACTGCTGATAATATATCTCTGCTATTGTCTGCTGATTACTGCAGCACATATATTTTACACTAGAATAACAACTATTCAATAAATACTTATTGAAACGCCCAACTGTTTATTCTGTGTAACTCTCTGAGACAAACCGAATAAGTAAGCACGAGTGACTGAGCGAAAGGTAGTACATTGTTTCCACGATTCTGAGGAATTTGGGTTGTCATGATCTAAGGTTCCCAGAAATGAATCTCTCCCCGATAAGAGGAGATTCTAGTGGCACTGTGAGCTAGCTAATGCAAACCAGGCTAACATACGCGGTGGGGGTGCTCAGAGTTAGTCTGCCACCAAGCCCACAGTATATGTTATCCAAACGCGCAGGTCCTGCAGGGGTACTATAGGAACTACACGACACAGGGACATACCAAGCTCAAGAGACCTGGCCTTAATCTGCCCAGACTCAAATGGACCTGCCTGGGCCCTGATGCTGGCCTCTGCTGGAGTGCGTATTGATCCCCAAGAGGTGACTCCTCTCCAGTCCTGGACCCATGGCTGGCATCAGAGTGTACTCCTCCAAGCTCAATGCGGGCTCCTTTAGAAGATCCACAGCGCAACATCACTCAATGCAGTGCAATGCAGGACCCCACATCGTAGCACCTCACAGCCCTTTCAGCTCCTCATTGGAATGGACACAGTGCAACACAACTCGACTAATCTGTTTGCTACATCCTGCCCGCACTCCATCACAGTCAGCCTGAACTTGTGATGTGACATCGTCGGGGTCCAGAGTGACCAGTTAATGACAGTTGGCTCTTTGTGCTTTTTGGCGATATACTTACCTTACATTTTTCAATTGAATTTTTTCAAATTGCATATCTCCAATTCTGCTGATTGGATTTTTGTTGTTTTGGTCTCAAATAATTTATTTAAGTGTACTCTATTCTCCTATCTTTTTTTGGACTATTTTTGCGTTGTGTTGCCTTTCAGTTAAGCCTGACTGCTTTTATGCCAAGCTACCAGATGATTAAGCAAAGGATAATTTAGTGGCTGTTTGTGGTTCACCTTGACAAGGATTGTGGCTGTTACTTGTGAAGGTCTCACACCTCCTCAACCAATAACCTAATTTCTCACAACAAATATGAGCTAGAGGCTGTTGTTTTGTACTATTATTATTAAATTTAAGTCTGAGAATAAAATACAAAATGTGCAAATTTCTCGGTGTGGATAAACTGCCGATAGACCATTATAGAGAAGGATTTGAGACTTTATAGTGCAAGAATTTTCTAGCATTTGGTTTTTTTGGTACAATGCTCTAAAATGTATATTCACTCATAGAACAGAAATGTTTCTAGCTTGAGCAAATCAATATAGTTTAAACAGCCTCAGCACAGCATCAAGGCATCTGATTAAGTTTTTATTAAGGTCACACATGCCAAGCATAAGACTGCATGGTGTGCTTCAGAGGCCATCAATTGGCCATTGTGCCCCAGCAGAAGTTCTAAAACAGAGACTTATCATATAGCAGCAGCGCTATATGCACTGTTTGCTAAAACCTCCTCCCCAGCTTCACCAAGAAAACCTCTCTAAGATGGCCACAGCTCACTCCTTCCCTCCTTCAACTCCCTCCACTCTCTGCACCTCATTTTCATTGCTTTCCACATCACAAATGTAAGTTTCTCTCACCTCACAACCATTGTCCTTACTTTCTCCTTGCTTTCACCTTGCTCTCACTACCTTTGCTCTTTTGAAGAATTCCTATTGCATCTACACTTATCACCTTATCTCTACCCTCTCTAATCTTAAGCCCATATTCCTTCTCATTTCTTAAGCAAATGTTGTTCACTCTATTATTTCTGCTCATACCTTTTCTTCACCCTTATCAATTTTGATCTTTTACCCTTTATACTTCTTCTCTTCTACTACTTTTCTCCCCGCATTCCCTTTTTCACATGTTCTGCTCTTCTCCATGCACCTCTCCCGTCACTGTATCCAACCTTCTTTTATCTCTTTATGTACCCTAAGCTGATTCATGCAATTCCCATCATCCACTCTTTCTCCATTCTACTATATTTATATCGCTTTTATCTCACCTCTCTTCTCTCTACTAATCTCTTTTGTTTCCCATTCTCATACAACTCTACTTTCAACCTTCCCTTTTTCAGTTCATATCCCCATCTTATCTTACCATTGTCTTTCTCTCTCCCAATCCTCTTTTGTTTTGGCCTTCTCTTCTAAGTCGTAGTTTACCTTCTTTTTCTCAACCCTCACTCTCCTTGTCACCCAACATGTGTCTTGCTGCACCATTCTCACAGCTAATGAGGTTGATCTGAGTGCACTGTGGATGAACACAAGAAAATGAAAGGCTTGTGGGCCTGCCTCTGTAAAAGCCCTCAGGCTCCTTCATTAACCATTGTGACAGCCTGGACCTGAGCTAAGAGCACATTATCACTGCACATTGTGGTTGCAAATATTGGCTATCACAGTCACAGACCTGTTTCTTTTCCTGTTGGCTAGCCTCCAGTTGAGGTACAAACCCGACTACTGTGTGTAAGTGATTTCTTCACATTACATCAACACTCCAACCCAGGATCACATGTGCTGCGTGTAGTGATCACAGATGGCCTGGTATATTGTCACACTCCACATAGTGTGTCTTTTCCTACTTATATCTTCCACTCACTTGCGGTAGGTGTGAAATGAGTCTACATGATGACTTGCATTAATGATATGTCTCTATTTTACATTTATAATTGCAGGGTAAGCCAGCAATGTGTTCGTGCTCCAAATTACTGAAACCAATTTATCATCAGAAATATTATTTTTGGCATGTAATCCCTTTAGCAAGTGACTAATTATAGGTCATGACAAATTTCCCAGCAGCTTATACAGAGCAATTGAAGGAAAGAAACATGTTGACCACACTCTAAAAGTAGGGTTTGAGTTCTTCACTACATTTTCTTATTAATCCAATTCCTTTGGGAGTCAATAAAGTACCTAAGTTCCACCATGAGGTAGTTTTAAATGCTATCCCTTTTCTTTCTTTTTGCACTCTGCACAACGACCTATGCTTGAAGTTCACATAGAAAGTGCCCATCTAAAGAGCCCCTTCCTATTGAGGGATTTTAGCCCATAATACCACTAATGTGAAATGAGGTTTACTGGATACTATTGTCAAGATTCTGGTTATTAAATAAAATAAATCACCATGCATTTCCAAGGGTTTAAGCTAATAACATAATGTGTCAGTAGGAATAGTACTATACCTGCATATTATGGCAGGTCTTTCGATTGTCTTATAAGGAAACGGGCAATATTTGTTTGCGCAAATAAGTCAATCAATCTAAGGGTTCTTGTAGAGTGTGACTTGTCACCATGGGGGGGTCTCCGGGCACTAGGACCTGACGTCCTAGGTCAAAGAGCCTGTCTTGAGCCTCTTTCTGAATTTTTCCAGTGAAGGATAGGTGCGTAGGTGAAGGGGGAGGTCTTTCTAGGACTTGGTGGTGAGGTAGGAGAAGTAACAACCTCCGCAGCAGTTCTGGCGGATGCAGGGGGTAGGGGCCAGGGTGAAGGAGGTGAAGAGGATTTCCTTGGTGGATCAATGGAACGTCAGGCGGTGGTTCATGTAGGCAGGGCAGGAGTCAAGGAGTGCCTTGTGGGCATGAGTCAGGAGCTTGAAGAGGCATCTCTTCTGTACAGGGAGCCAGTGGAGGGCTCCAATGTGAGGGGTGTCACTAGTTCTCCTAGGGAGGTTGAGAATGAGACTTGCTGCGGTGTTCTGGATGGTCTGGAGGCGGCCGAGTAGTTTTTGGTGGTTCTGGCATAGAGTGCATTGCTGTAGTCAAGGCAACTGGAAATGAGGGCTTGAGTGACTGTTTTCCTGGTGAAGATGGGGATCCAGCGGAAGATCTTGCGGAGCATCGGGAGGGTGTGGAAGCAAAAGGAGGAGATGGCATTGACTTGGATTCTTCTTGGTTAGTTGCCTGTCCAGGATGATTCTGAGGTTGCGTGCGTGGTTGGAGGGAGCAGGAGCAGGCTGAGTGTGGTGAGCCAGCAGGAGTCACCCCAGGGGAAGGGGATGTTTCTGAAGATGTGCACCTCCATTTTTTCCAATTTGAGCTTCATGCAGTTTGCGTTCATCCAACTGGTGACGTCAGACACTGTTTTCTGGAAGTTGCTCTGGCTGGTGGTGTTGGTGTCTTCTGTGACGGACAGGATGAGCTGCATATCATCAGCGCATGAGATGATGTTGAATCCGTGGGTGTGGGCGATATCTACAAGAGGTGTCATATAGGTGTTGAAGAGGATGGGGCTGAGGAAGGAGCCCTGGGATACGCTGCAGATGGTGTTCTTGGGTTCAGAGGAAAAAGGTGGTAGGTGGATCCTATGTGTTCTGCTGGAGAGGAAGGAGGTGATCCAGTTGAGAGCATTGCTGTGGATGCCCAGGTGGTGGAGTCTGGTGATGAGGGTGTGATGGAAGATGGTGTCGAAGGCTGCCAAGAGGTTGAGGAGGATGAGAGCTGCTGTTTCCCCTTGCTCGAGGAGGCATCTGATGTTGTCCGTAGCTGCGATCACGGCAGTCTCAGTGCTGTGGTTGGCTCGTAAGCCTGATTGGGAGGCATCGAGGATGTTATTCTCTTTGAGGTATTCTGTGAGCTGATGGTTAATGGCTTTCTCCAAGATTTTGGCTGGGAAGGGGAGTAGCGCGATGGGTCAATAATTCTTGAGTACGCTGGAGTTGGCTGAGGGTTTTTTCAGGAGACGCTTAACCTCTGCGTGCTTCCATGCGATGGGAATGGTGGCTGTGGTGATGGGCTTGTTAAGGATCTCTGTGAGGTGGTTGCTGATTTCTTCTTTCCCTAGGTTGTAGATGTGGTGTGGGCAGGGGTCAGTGGGTGCACCGGAGCGGATTGTGTTCATGATGGTGGTGGTGTCCTGGGTAAAGAGCTGGTTCCAGTTGGATAGACGGTGGGTGTCAGTGGCATTGGTGAGAGTGCAGAGGTGTTTGAAGTCGGTGGGTTGGGGGTCGTAGTTGCTGTAGATGTCTGTGATCTTCTGGTGAAAGTAGTCCGCTACGGTGTCGCAGATGGATTGGGAGGGGTGGATTGCGTTTTCTTTGGCAGCTGGGCAGGATAACTCTCTGACGATAGCTGCAATTTGTTTGATGGCACATGGTGTGGATTAGGCTGGGAAAATCTTAAAAATGCTTGCGGAATTGAAGAAATGTGGTGACTCAACGTAACTCTTTTAATGCAGAGTTTCCTCCAAATTTAGCCTATTGCCACATGGCAGCCTTTTTACCTTTTCAAGTGATGCAATGACAACTGGAGCAGTACAAGGCTTCAGAATCGGAGCTAGTGATCACAAGCAAGATTTGGCATCTCCTAGTGAGATTTCCCATCGCTAGGAGGACTTCCTGCGCAATTTTCTAATATAAGTGGTCCTGACCAGAGGGCTGCTTCTTGAGTAGATTTTCTACCTGAGCAGCAGCAAAATCAACTTGATAATAGTTTTTTGTGTAGGTGTTTTTATTTTACTTTATTTTTGTAACAGGAAAAAAGTGCCAAAAAGCCTCCCACTGCCTCTTCCTGTCCTGAAGGGTCCTCCCACTGCTTTGTCCTTTCCTTGGTCACTTTACATTTGGATTTAAAGGGAAAGGATCCCTGCTGTATATACGGTAGGATTACATTTTTTTTGTGAGAAAATCATGTGAGTTAAAGAACTTTTAGATAAGCTTGCTATTTGATGGAGGGCATGCACCAGTATTTTTTTTTTTACCTTTTTTGAATATTCTTACATTTTTAATTCTGATTGTGGGTGGCCTTGATTTGCAGTATACGTCTATTTTGCATTCATTCACTTTTTTTAGTTTACACATTTTTGAAGGACTGGAGGCCCTGTGGTTAAGTAATTTTCCTCCATTTTAATGTTGTTGTTTGTGAATTTTGCACTATTTTGCTAATTTTACTGTCAGGGGCTTAATCTGCTCATGGGGCATGGCAAGCCAGCACAAGGCATTGAGTGTACTTTAAAAAAAACTTTTCTGTGTTATATATTTTTTTAAATATCTAGGAGCATGTTTATTAAGGTATCACAAAGCACACCAAGTCACCTTGATGCACTGCACTCTGTGACAGAGAAAGAGCAGGAAAGTATCGTACTTAACAATAAGGCACATTCCTGTCATTTCCCTGTGCAGAATAGTAATGAGGAGAAATACAGATATTTCTCTTTGTTACGCCTCACCTGGGGAGGTGTAGTCTTTTGACTCATTTGCAGGTCTACCACTAATGGTAAATTTGGGAATGTACCAAGATCCATGGGTAGATGTGTGGGAATCCCCACGCTCCAACGATAGAAAGCCTCCCTGGTGCAGACTGCAGAGTAACACAGCACAGCGATTAGCACTGCATTGCAATACTCTGGATTCATCCAGCCACTCAGGGCCACGCAAGGTGGCGTTGAGTGACTTGACACGTTGTACTTAAGTTTTGCATTGTCCTTTTGCCCCCTTGCGCGGTGCAAATCCTACATAAATATGCCCCCATTGATTTATGAATGGCCTTGGATTAAATGCAGAATGTGTTTTTTCTATTTTATGTTTTTCTGCAAAATATTTAAATATATTTTAGTGGGGTAATTTTTGATGCCTTGGGATGTTTTTGGTTGTGGATTTTTTAAAGTTGACTTTATTTTCTTTCTTGGCAGTGCTGAAGTAATGGTAATGGTAGTGCTTTCTTCTTTGATTACCATGACTCCTTTCTTTGCTGCCAAAGTGGCCATTTGTATGGCCAGTCAGTGTGTGGGAGGGGGTCTTTGTGTGTGTGTGTGTGTGTGTGTGTGTGTTCATTTTCTTCCACTTCACACAGCCAATTTCCAGAGACATTTATAGAAGAAGCCCATGCCTTTTTGTTTTTGTTCATTTTTTCTTTTTCTCTTATATAAGTTTAATGTGCTTTAGGATGATTGTAGTACAGTGTTTTTTAATGCATTTGTTTCATTTTACCTTGCGCCTCCTTGTCTCCCATACCATTTATCATAGTCACTGAGAAGAGACCATCATTTTATTTTCAATTATTTGATTTTTCCCTGCACCCTCCTGCTTGCCATTGGTGTCTCACAGGTCAAAGATGCATGCCGGTAATATGTTTTTTTTAGGAAATATTCCATTTTTCCTGCACACCTTGCCTGCCGTAGGCATACACCAGCAATATATTTTTTGCAGAATT
This sequence comes from Calotriton arnoldi, assembly GCA_963921515.1. NCBI lineage: Eukaryota > Metazoa > Chordata > Amphibia > Caudata > Salamandridae > Calotriton > Calotriton arnoldi. The sequence goes on from CAWUFW010018957.1 coordinate 15,719, forward strand.
TTTCCATTTTCCCCTGCACCCCCTGCCTACAATAGTGTGCCTGCATACCGCACACATGCAATAATTTTGTTAAGAATTTTTATATTTTACCCTGCATTTCCTGCAAGCCACAGGCATATCATAAGCTTTAAAATCACATTAAGTAACCTTTCCAGTCAGTATGTTATTGAAATATTATGTTTATGCATGGTTTGGAATGGATATACACTATTGTTAATAATTTTGATGACCTCATCAAATTATATTGTCTGAAAATTCAAAATGCAAATGCCATATTTTACTGAATTTTTTTCTAGTTTGTTTGCTTTTAGGTGACATCACACTCAGTACGGTCAGACAGAAGGCTGGCAGCGAAACTACCTGAGTCCTCCTCTGCTTCTGCTTGTGCAGCTAAGTGGCAACTGCCACAGCTAAGAACTTGAAGATGGCCCCAAAGGAGGGTTCTCATGCCAAGAAAGTGACCAGTGAGAAGAAGAAGAGGATTGCCCCCATTGGCTGCCGCCCTCAACCTTTTTTTAAGAAACATGGTGCATCCTCCACTTTACATCAAAAGGCTGGGAGCTGCACTCCCGTATCAATGGCACCATCCCAACCTAACCCAAGCCCATGTCTCTCAGTAATGCAGCCACTGCAGTCATGATGACGAGCAGTGAGTCTGATCTTCAAATTCCAACCATTGGCTTCATGAACTCTAGAAAGGAAAAGAAAGTTACTCCACCATCTTCTCCAAACCCTCTTCTGATGATCTGGACATGGAATGGACCCCGGTCGAGGTTGAGACCTGCCTAGAGAGACAAGAGAAAATGTAAGTTCCTGAAAGCCTTAGAATTAAGGAAAGTGACAGTGACGATTAGCAAGTGATTGTCAATATGAAGACAAAAGAAGATATGGTCAGCAACATACTGACCACCTGCCGAAGAATCTGTACTCATTTCAGTCATTCATTTAAAGCCTGGAAGCAATCGGTTAAAGCTCTCATGCAGGAGGTGGCAACACGTTGGACCTTGACCTACTACATGCTGCAGAGTCTGCTCAAGCAGCACAGATCAATCAGCGACTATGTTGTTCAAAGAGGAAGGGTTGGCAGGAGCGGAGGGAGGCACTGCAGCAGCTACGGGAGGAGCTGCAGGAGTGGGAACATGGCAGCTGATCGGGAGCGACCCTGAGGGGAAGTCTGCATACATTTTAAAAAATATGCTGCTCAACTTACATGTGGGGTGTTGAAGGGGAAGTTCCCCTCTTTGTCCTGCGAGGTGCTGTTTGGTCGGCGGATGGTGGTGCAGGGAACGGCGCGTTGTTGCATCGCTGCAGCTCAGCTTCGGCAGGTCCGTGCTGTGCGGTGTTTTTCCCTGCTGAGAGGCTATGGCGTCATCGGTGGTGGCGTGGGCAGAGTCAGCACAAGCCAAGGAGACGATGGAGATATGTTGCGCCTGCAGGTGTCTGGAGAGAGCTCTGCTGTGTTTTGTATTAGCGGGATTAGGGTAAGTCTATTGCAGTATCTTGCCCCAGTCCGATAGTAACATAGATAGACAGGTGTGTCAACAGAATTAGCACAGGGAGCTGAAGTATTCAGTGTGGACAAGAGCAGGCAAGGTGAGGGAACAGCAGGAGGATGCCACTAGATATACATTGAAGTCCTACAACTCCTTGTGGGAGGCGAGTGAGGATAATTTGGAAACAAAAAAAGACTTCCATTCTACCAGTGAAGGTGCTAACTAAACATATAAAGCCTCAAAGCAATAAGCGCCTAGCTAAAAATTCTACTAGCAAGTCAATATCAACTAGAGCTGATATTGCTGCTAAATTGAAGGAGAAGCAGGATTTTTCAGCCATCAATCTTCAAAAAATGACCCCCTTGCTAAATTCCTACTTTAAGGTCAGATCAGACCTAAGAAGAGAAGAGGGTGAGGAGAGAAGCAGGGCATGAAGTGGGGGGTAGCCTGGCCCAAAGAATCATTTGAGTAGGGAAGAGACAATGGATGTGGATAAGGGCGGTCAAGGTGGGGTTTCAGTACATCCGGCAGTTCCCACGAAAAATGCATTCTCCTGCTTAGAAGTAGAGGAATTAAACATGAATATAGGAGGTGCTATGGCTGAACAAAGCAATATCTCAGGGAGCTCCACATTAACTGGAGAGCCTGGTCGTGGAGGTTCTAAGGGGATTGATTAGTGCAGGGAATGCTAGGTCAACTAACACAGGAAATTAAAGAGCTTTTCTTGATCTCTGAGTCAAATCAAAGGGAGATCTAGCAACCTGCTCTAATCTGGAGGCAAAGATTGAGAGCATACCACAACATACACAAGATTTAGAATGCGAGATACAAGGACTTCAGACAGCAGTTGAAGAAAAAACTCAAGAAGTAGTACATTTGAAACAAAGGGAGAAGACGTTGACAGACAAAGTAGAAACGTTGGAGAACAATGCTAGGAGGAATAACGTAAGAATCTTGGGGGTTGTGGAAGGTGCAGAAGGGACAGATATTAAATATTTTGTGATAAACTGCTGAGAAGTGCTTTGCCACAGGAAGAGAGCTTTGTCAACGTTGAGGAAGAAATACAGCATGTGCATAATGTTAAATTGTGCCCAGAGCAAAAAAGGCTCCGGAAGATTTTGGTGAATTTGTTTATCCTACCCTGTAAAAGAGAAACTTTTAAGTTTGGCTCTAAAAGAGAAATCGCTGCAAGCATTGGGAGTCACCTTTAAGATAAGATTGGATATATCTAGGGAGCCCGTGGACAGGCAGTGGGAGTTGGGAAACAGAATGGGAGAACTGAAAGGGCTGGGTACCAATGTTCAACTAATGTTTCCTGCCATCCTGAAGGTGATGTGGCAAAATAAAATGCATAATTTTTGCGATACTGAAGATGTAGATAACTTTATAATACAAGCAAAGAGGGGGGAACCTTGGGAAAATAAATGAGCAAGGAAAATGAGATATCATTATTCTCTCAGGGGTTAGCTCAAATAGGCTATGGATAGGCCTAGTTGCAAGGTGGGGAGGGGTCCCCGGGGGGGAGCACGTGGTGTGGGGAGCAGTGGGAAAAAACTATAAAAGGTCGGAGTCCCCAAGTTGGCGTACCAGAACAGCACAAAACAGAAGCAGCCTTCCTAACAGTAAAAACTAAAAATATATAAAAATAAAAAGAAGGAAAAAATGTGCACAGGGGGTGAGGGGTTATTGGTCCTTGAAATAATATGCTGGAATGTAAATGGGCTGAGGGTTAAAAAGAGGCAGCAAGCCATCTTGCAATATTTAAGGCAGAAACACATCTTAGGAAATAGGAATGTAAGGATCTTTTCTTAAAACAAAAGTGGGTGGAAAATATAGTTGCCAATGATCAATCGCATTGCACAAAAGGTATAGCACTTATATTTAAGCATAATCAGGAGTGAGGTTGGTTCGGTATAAAGGAGATGACGGGGGTCGTTGGATCATAACGGAGGTTAATATGCACGAGAATTTATACTCCTACGTCTCAGCAAAGACCTGGAACGGGCTCCCAGTCAACATCAGACGCTCCCCCACTCTGCAAACCTTCAGGAAGTGCCTCAAGACCTGGCTCTTCGACTGATCCTGAGCTGCACCCCCTCCCTAGCGCCTTGAGACCCTCACGGGTGAGTAGCGCGCTTTATAAACCCCTGATTGATTGATTGATTGATACACGTTACTGAGTTATTATGGACCGAATACAGACGATGTATCACTTCTGTCAAATCTTTTTTCCACTCTGGTTGATTTTAACGCGCCTAATATTTTAGAGGGGGGGTAATATCCTCTTTGATAACAATCCAGACAGATCCTCTGTGCGAATACAGATTAATTCCCCAAAAATGAGGGCATATCTGGTGGATATGCTGGAAAATTATAACCTATGCGATGTTTTTCACAGAATAAGGGGGGACTGTAGGGACTACACTTTCCATAGCAAAAAGAAAAGTCACTACTCTAGATTAGACTATCTCTTAATGGACAGGAAAGAATTAGAGAAAGCGGTGGGAATAGAGCATCTCCCCATGCACCTTTCAGATCACGCAGCTCTTCTCTTAAAAATCTAACTGAGGGACACCTGGGGGGTAAGAAGGTGGACAATTAACAGAAGGATTCTACTTCTGGAGGGGATAGTTGCAAAACTGGAAAATGGTTCAGAAAAGTTATTTTCCTGGAATATGCTATTGGTTCCCCTAGATCAGAGGTCTTCAATCCGTGGGGCGCGACCCCCAGGGGGGCCTGGAGGCATGTGAAAGGGGTCGCGCTCTTCATTTGCTAAAAGGAAACGTCCCAGGTGGTTAATTCCGGTTGTTAAAATGCTTTCCCTGGAGTGTTGTTATCCAGGGACTCTCCTGTGCTGGGAAATCGAAGCCAGGCAGACAGCTAAACACGCCTTTCTACCAGTGTGTTGCTGGCCTGAAAGAAATACAAATGTGCACAACGAGTTAATCTGCAAATGTAAAGGATTTGCAGATTAACTCGTTGTGCACATTTTCATTTCTTTCAGGCCAGCAGCACACTGGCAGAAAGGTGTGTTTAGCTGTGTGCCTGACTTTGATTTCTCAGGACAGGAGAGTGCTGTTGCAGTTACTTGATCAAATCACTTGAAGCTTTTTGAGTGGTAGTGCAGAGTTAACTAAGCTGTGAAGTGCTTGCTTTTAATTGTTGTATTTACATAGCGCTTACTATCCCAGAGAATGTGTTGAAGGGACAGTTATGTAAACAAAATTGCATTACATAGGGTCTGGATATTACTAAAATCTAAGGGCCTCGTTTACAATGAAATGGTGTAGGGCAGCTCCGCAAGTATTTTTGCTGCGCTGCCCTATGCCAATTCAAAAGGGCAGGAATGGACTGTATTTATAAGATACGGTGCATTCCTGTCCTTTTTTCCAGCACACAATTTGGTGCGCACCCTTGCACCATGGTACAAGGGTGTCTGCCAGGGTTGGATTGGGATTAAAAATCGGCCCGGGCACGCTAAAAAAAAAGTGGCCCACATCATTTGCATATTGCCTTACCGCAAAACACTTCTTCGGCGAAATTTTATAAAAAAAAGGGAGGGTGGGGGGGAGGAGTTAAAAAAAATGCACGAATTAGTTTACACCGGTGAAACACCTGAAAACAAGTGAGGCCACTTTTGCTCATGCCCCCTGCCCCCGCTCAATATGCATATGTTAATGGGCCGGCCCAGCGAGAGAAAGGGAGTGACACTTCTGCCCTTGATAAGAGGGAGGTAATGGACGCCCATCTGCCTCCAGAAAGGCCACTCAGGCACCCACTGGGCCGCTGGCAGCATTGAACAACGCAGAAACCCCCCAGGCTGCTAAAAAAAGCAGCCCACAGCTGGAATTCGGATACCGGCCCCTCGGGCACTGCCCGAGTGCCCGCGTTACCAATCCGACGCTGGTGTCTGCATTGTTGGCAGGATTGTTTTTGTGCAAGAAGGCACGCCTTCCTGTGCAAAAACAACCCATGGAGGCTTTTTAGGTCTCGCGCCTAGTGTTGCAGTGCAAAGCACTGCTCGCGCAGCGCGAGACTTATTGTTAGGGGGTTTCAAAAGCTGACCAGACGCTCGTGCGTCATGGCCTTTTTCCTGCGGTTACGCGCGCAGGGCCGACATCTGTTTCCCATTATCGTGCCCAAACGCGGGCGCGATAATTGGAAACACATGCCGGGAAAAGGCCATGACGCACGAGCGTCTGGTCAGCTGAGCAGGCTGCCGCGCTCGCTCGCCCCCGCTCCTCCATTGTTGTCCTTGTTTTTTATTTCTGTTTGCAGTAATCTGCCTTTCACTTTCTCATTGCTACAGAACAAACAAGGAGGCTCAGCACTTTGAAAAGGGGCTCAGTGTGTAATGGCTCCACTAGAATTAATTTACTTCCACCAAATCCATTGAGCACAGGTTTTCGCTCTGCTCTCAAATCATTTGGAGTTGAACACAGCCCTCGGCCTTTGTAACTCTAGTAAAGCACTTAAAGTGCACAGTAGGTGTTCATCAGCACCATCTGGTCAAAAGCAAAACAAGCTGCAGATCTTGCCTCTGAATAGAATGAAGCAAGTGCGAATTAGTCTCTTCAATTAGCACTATTACAACCTGTCAAGTGCATATTATAAAACAGGATTATTACAGTATTGGTCACCGGTGCAATTATTTACTCTCTGCCTTTTCTTGCTCCTAAAATTGCCCATGTTTATTAGCTGCTCATAACCCGACACCTTCACGGTGGAACCCGATCAGCCAAAACTCAGATTACAGGTTACGAACCACAGCCAGGCTCTCGATCAGGAGAGGCGAGGCGATCCCTTCTGCTGCTTCTAAAATCAATCGTTTCAGGCGGCGCTCAAACTACGGGCTTCCTGGCAGCGTCACTCTGCGACGCCACATTAACGCTACCCAAAACATTACACTGCAAACATGTCTGAAAACAGCGCGGGAACTGAGAGCTCTGACACGGTCATCGGTTTGTCTTCCAACGTGTGGTATGTGGCGTCGCTATGCTTCCCGACTTACATCGGCACAAGGTGGCGTTTAAAATAAAGGAAGTTAAAGCGGTCTAGTTAATTATATTAGCTCGCTTCAGAACGAAGGACTGTATGCTCGTAGTCCCTGGGGATGGAAGGCCCAATAAGAGACGTTCTGCGTTCACTGCTTACCGCCCAGTAACCATCAAAAAAAGAATTGGCATAGCCAATAGTTCTCGCCTTTGGGACCTTATAAGTATTTAGTTATGCAGCACAATATCCTTACTGCAACAACATTAACTGTTGCATGGCTAAACACTTATAAGGTCCCAAAGGCGAGACCTATTGGCTATGCCAATGCTTTTTTTTTTTTGGGCTGCAAATGAGTTATGGCGTGTAGCATGTAATTGAGTACCAGTATATATGTTGGTTGATGTCTTTACTTTCCTGAAAGGATTAAACTTCGATAGGCTAGGGAATCCTAACCGCACATGCTCCTAAAGACAAAAGCCATAAATCAGCAAATCGAGTCACCATGCTTTTCACTCACTGAGTCTTCCATATTTGTTTACTTTGTTGTCATAATAACACATTCTAGGATTTACAGCTTTTTTGTTTATAAACTAACAGATGGATTAACATATAGGTCATCCTAGAGGTGCAATGAAAATATCCCTTTATCAAAAGTCCCTTCTATGCAATAATTTTCCCTGTATGTCTTTTAAATTCCCCACTTATGCTAGCTTAACTCTGCCTATGCTGTTCCTTTGGCAAATGGGCCCTAATGCCAGCATCCATAATGTTGTAAATCAAGATGATGTTACATTATGGCATTTTCTCTCTAGTCCAGCTGGGAACAACTCGCATACACGCCCAGCTATCACCAAACACTTCCTCTAACATAGTCGCGGTCCGTGTAGGAGTGCCGGCCGGGCGGTGACGTGGGGCGGGGAGGGGCAGGGTGGGGGTAGCAAAGTACGGATTACGGAACAATACAGGTAAGTAAACATTTAAATCAATAAAACGAATTTCGTCGTGAGCGCTGCATCGCCAAATGCGATGCAGTGCGCGCAACGAAATTCGTTTCATTGATTTAAATGTTTACTTACCTGTATTGTTCCGTAATCCGTACTTTGCTACCCCCACCATGCCCCTCCCCGCCCCACGTCACCGCCCGGCCGGCACTCCTACACGGACCGCGACTGCTCTAATAAAAAGGCTGAGTCTATTGTTCTGTCCTTAGCTATGGATAGAAGAGTCTTTCTATGGGTTGCAGCTGTTTTGGGTTGCCTACTTTTACGCTTCTGGCAACTCTAAAGCTCCTTGTGTTGCGCTGACCGACGAGATGCTTCGTTTTTAGGTCAAGCCTGGGCAGCGCATGCGCTGATCTACGAGCCATGCTGTATTAGAGTATGGACTTGAAGCTCCGCCCATTCTTCGCCCATATTTTTCATTGGCTTGTGTTATTGTCCTTTGTAAATGCTGGCTTCTGATTCGTTAATAGGCTTGTTAGTTCCTCCTTAGTACCGCCTTGTCTTCATTTGTAACCTCCCACGAGGACTGGCCCTTTTACTTCTGTTGTTACACTGTATGTGTTATTTAGTCTGTAAGAACTATTTTCTTTAATGAGTTTCTCATACTGCAGGCACGACATGCTTTCCTGCAACATTCAGCGTGCCATGCGCGCTTTCACTTTCCAAGCAGCCTGGGACAACGGCGGCCGCTTCTTTGCAAGGAAATAGGTCTCGTATTTACAAGAGTTTGAGCTATTGGCATTGTAATGCCTTTTATTTATGTGTTAATTAGCAAAACAGATAAATAAAAGGCATTGTCATTTACAATGCCAATAGCTTAAACTCTCGCAAATGCGAGACCTATTGCATTGCAAATGCTTGTTCCTCTTTCTATGTGTGCTACACATAGAAACATAGAAAGAGGAAACAATTGAGGAGAAATAAAGATATTTCTCCTCGTTAAGCATCCCCTGGGGCAGCGTACAGTTTTGACGCATCCTCAGGCTTACAGATCCTTGTAAATCTGGGAATGTGTCAAAACCCATAGGAAAACCCACCGCAACGCCCATGGAACACCCCCTGACACAGTGTAAGGCAACACATCAACTTGCCCTGCATTGCCTTACACCATATCTAGGAGGCCATAAAAAGCCACGCAAAGTGACTTTGCGTGGCCTCGTAGATATGACTCTGTACTCTGCGAAACCAGAGCATCATAAAAAATGACGCACCGGCAGCGCAAGGAGCTTCTATTGTTGCTTATTGCTATATTTGGGTGTTAAACTGGTACTAATAAGGTGCAACCACAGATTGACCCTTTCTCTGGAGAACATTTATGGTTGTCCATGATAAGGAGTACCAGGTTCTAGAAATTTTTGTCGGGAGGGGGTCCGTACGCCTAAACATTTTTGATGGGGGGTCCCGGCATCAAAAGGTTTGAAGACCACTGCCCTAGATGTAGTATGGGATGCATACAAAGCCTGGTTAAGGGGGACTCTTAAAAGTTTATCTGTAAACTGGGCAAGGGAAGAGAAAGTGGAATTCTCTAGACTAGAGGAAGGGATGGGGTGATTAGAAAACGTGCTAAAAAGCGAGGTATCGAGAAAGGAGGAAAGGAAGGAGAAAGCTGCAACCCTTGAGGAACTGCAAATAAAATTTAGAGATAAGGCAGAAGAGAGGGTTCGGCAACAGTGGGAAGTGAGAAGAGCTATAGACATGGTGCAGGGGGAGTGCTATGGAAAATTGCTGGCATGGAAAGCAAGACTGGAAAGGAATCAAAACTAGGGGCTTCATTACGATGGCGGTGGGACCACCACTGACGGGCTGACGGTGGCGGTCCACCGCCATCGGACCATGCATTACTGCACAGAGCATTATGATGTCAGGCGGCTGGTTGGCGGTCGGAGAGACCGACCGCCATTGATCCACGTGCTGAAGGAGCTCGTCGGACCTTCGGAGGGTCCGCTATCCCTACAGAGAGACAGACCGCCATGGAGCCGCTGGCTCAAGGAGCCCGTCGGAGGGTCCGCTATCCCTACAGTAGGGATTACGATGTCCCTTCCCGCCAGCCGTTTCATGGCGGTCTACCTGCCATGAAAAGGCAGATGGAAAGGGACATTTGTGGCCTGTAGCGTGCCCCCCTTGCTCCCTGGCCCTATGACATGGGCCCTGGGGGGGCACCTATGGTGCCCCATACATTACCCTGCACTATGTGGCATGCACCGCATGGTGCCTGCCACGTAGTTAAGGGATATGTACAGAGTCTATATTTTGTACTGGGGCATGTGCTGTAGCCCGCAGCACACACCGCAATACAAAAGATGCATATTGCGACCGCGTTGAAGGCAGTTCACATTGTGATACCGGTTGCAGGACCACCGACAGCTAGTCGGGCGGTCCTGTTTCCTACCGTTTACATACGACCGCCATCATAATCGGGCCCTATATGAGGAAGATCAAAAATGATGATTCTGGACATATAACAGAAGAAAATAGCAAGATACGAGAGGTTTTTAATGGGTTCTTTCAGGAACTATACACAGAGGATCTTGCAGCAAATAGAGTAGATATAGATGCTTGGCTCCAAAGAGAGCATCTTCCTAAACTGTCTCAGGAACAGCAAGGTTACATATGTCAGGAAATATCTGGTAGCATAATATTGGCAGCAATTAAAAAAACAAAAAAGGCAAGGTGATGGGTCCCGACACGATTCCTAACAAGCTCTACTCCGAAGCCCAGTAAAGATCCTCTTCAATGCCAATCGTTTTGTCCAATCTCTCTACTCAACAGCGACTATAAAATCTTAACTAGTATCCTGGCAGCCCATATGAATAAGGTAGTGGGACATTTAATACATGAGGACCAAAAAGGCTTTTTACCTCGGAGAAATGTGAGAGAGCCGAATCATGCTTTGATTGGAAAGGATTTAGCCATAACCAATTGTCTCCCCTTTGCGGTTGTGACTGTGGATGCTGCTAAGGCATTTGATCAGGTTAATTGGAGCTATCTTATGGCAGTATTAGACCATTTTGGCATAGACACATTAGGAAGATTTATAAAACTCCTACTGCTTGAATCTTGGTGAATGAGAGCCTATCATCTCCAGTGCGATTGAAAGGGGAAAAGGCAAGGGTGCCCTCTTTCACCTATTCTTTTTGATCTCTATATCGAGCCGTTTGCTCAAAGCATGATATTGAATGGGGGAATAAAGGCATTCAAGGTAGAGACATTTTCTAGGAATATTGCGATATACGCAGATGTTTTAATGCTTTTTACCTCAGATGTACACTCAGCTTTGCCACAACTTATGGCGGAGGCGAGAATATTTGGCGCCCTTTCAGTATATAAGATTAATGAGGAAAAAGCTGAAATAATGATCTGGAATCAAAATGAAGGAAATAATAAGTGCCACAGAAATGAGATACATGGGGATAAATATAACCAGAGATTTAGAGAAGCTTGCTACACTTAATTTTGAGAAAACAAGCCAAGAAGTAGGAAAATTGTTAAAATGATGGCAGAATCTCCCACTGTCTATTTAGGGGTGGATTAGTTTTGTAAAAATGTCCCTTTTACCCAAAGTTACCTTCTTGTTCGACAATATCCCTTCAAATTTTGATAAAAGGAGTATTTTAGCTCTACAGGGGAAAATAACATCTTTTGTTTGGGCCAACAAGAGTCTCTCTTGGAAGAAGCTGAGGCGGAAGGCTGGAGTAGGGGGTTGGGGCTCTCTGACCTTCAACTATATTGTTGGGCCTTCCAGCTTAAAAACAATTGAATGCTATTATCCTGTCCAGATGAGACCTATAGTTGCTGAGATATTTAGTGTTGCTTTGTGGTCTACCTAAGGAAGACTTCTCTTACAAAATGCGGGCTCCAAAATACTTTAAGAAGGTCAGATTAAAATGTCTTCGAGAAGCAGCAAAAATTTGGTTTGAGGTCAGATCCCTCTTGGATATTGCATACTATAGTAAGCTTTCACCCATATGGGTCTCCTCAGGTACTCTGGAATAAGCTTGACGCTCTTACAGACCCTTTGAGACAGAGGGGTATAATAGATGGGGGCAGCTGCTAGATGAGGGACAGAATCTGACTTGGGAATATTGGAATTATAAGTCTGAAGGGAGAATCTCTAGGTTTATAATATATCAAGTGAACTGATTGCTTAAGTGTCAGGATTGGATAAGTGTGGAATCGAACCAAATGGAAATCGACCTTCAAGAGCAATGGGCTAGGAAGAAGGAAGTGGCACAGTGGTATCAATTTCTACTCACAGCAGCCAATGAAAAGATGAGATCACCATTCTCCGTATGGGATGGATACTTGCCTGATGCCAAGGTGGAGGAGTTATAGCAAGTATCTTTATCTACACTTTATATGGTAGTTAAATCTGCTACATTAAGGAAGAACCATTTTTTTACTCTTCATAGAGTCTATTGGACCCCGAGAAGGCTGGCCAAAATAGGAGGAAATGGTGACTCCAAATGTAAACGGTGTGGAAGAAATGGTGCAGACGATATGCATATGTTTGCCACCTGTCCAAAGCTAGAACATTTTTGGCTTGCTGTGGGTAAGAACATCTCTGACTCATTGGGTATTACTGTGAAGGTAAGCACTGTCTTAATCATGTTTGGGATTAGGCAGCAAGATTTGGAGGGCTCTTTACATGTAAAGCTAAGAAATCTGATGTTTTACTTAATTCTGATTTTGAGAAGGGAAATATGTAAGTTGTGGACTCAAACCTCTGTACCTTCTTGGCATACTTGGAAAGGTTCTGTGGCCTTTTTTGAGAAGATGGATAGGTAGGAAAACTAGAGAAAAGACAGCAATGATTTTTGGGATTTGTTGAATATTTTGGTAAATTGATCCGTCCAATGATTACATCTTCTTACAGCAGTGGGCCTAGGAAGCAAGTCGTACCTGAGGTAGCCTAGCAATTTTCTGTTGCTTGAAGAAGAGAGACCAATTTTTAGGCACATGGGTCGTTACAGTCTGAAAGGGTCCTTGGCGCTTATTATTGATTGGAGATGTTGAGGACAAAAAAAAAAGAGGAAGGTTTGCAACTGGGACTAGCATTACAATGAGGTTTACAAATGGGGGCTGGCCACGTGCCTGGCACATATGCTACTTCCTTTTAAGGTTTTCACATGGGAAGTCAACAAATAGGACAGTACAATGAGGTAAGCGAACCCATTGTTACATCTTTTAAAGGATCAATTGAAAAGAGTTTTGTGAAAAGGTTCAAAGGTGTGCATGAAGAATGATATTGGTTCAGAGCTTAATCCTTTACTTGATTGGTAATCCAATGCTGCAATGAGAGTTCATGTCCTACAAAGAATATATTTATGCCACAATACTTAATCCATGGTATAGAAAAATGCTGACCACCTTCATTCATTTTTCAGAATGGAATGTTTAACTTTACAAAATTTGGGTTGTCGATCAAGCGAGAGAACCTGGAAGAAGAATGGCTGGAAGTTAGATGCCCAACCAGAAGTTCTGGCTTGCAGCCTTCAACCTCCAGAGAGGGCAGTGCTATTGTCTCACAGCCAACACCATCATCACCAGCAACACCAGAAGAATCTAACCCTTTGGAAGTCTAGTATTAATAAAGACATGACACAGTGAGATATCTAATGTATCTTAATATTCGACAGCTGTGATGAGCCAGGTGCCACTGTGGACCCACTCACAATACAGAAGTTAACATGGGTTTTTATAGATTAAAACACATATTGCAAAAATGATACACAGCCAATGAGAGGCAGTGGCTCTGCCAAACAGTAGGAGTTTCTACTTTTTATCCAATCACTAATCAAAATAAGATCCACAGCTATATATGGGCATTAGTTTATGAAATCAGCAAGAGAAGCATAGCAACAGCCTGTCATGTCCACTTGTGACATGGTCATTTTCCAAGGCCTTGTGGTTTACGGCAAAAGTAAAGACAGGTAAGGTAAGGTAATTTTATAATGCAGGATTAATGAAAATCATTGAATATACATAACACATATAGTTAACATGATTTATACAAAGTTAAAATACAATTAAAATCTTTATTACTCTATAGTATCAAATTGTTGGGTCTTTGAAGTTAAAATCAAGGGGAGCATCTCTAGATTCAGTTTTTCTTAACACCAGTGGTGTTGTTTTGGCTGCAAGGGAGTCATTCAGATATTTGTATAATGAAGTATCTTTGTGCAAAATGCTGCAGTGCAAAGTAGTTTTTTTTGTTTTGTTTGTTTTTTAAAAGCATAGGTCCAAGTTCCCCCATTACAGTCTTGCACCCACAGTCCTTGGTTTTTTTTTGGCTTGAGGTTTGCTGTTCAGCCTGTTTGCTGTGATTAGTATTGTTGTGCCTTGTGGAAGTTATCCAATGTGCACAGCTAGCATGATTCTGTCTGCAGTCTCATCTCTACTGTATTGAGGAATTTTGTGAATCGGCTGATCAGTTGTTTGGAAGCGGATTTAAAGCTAGCCAATACCGCCTGTCTGCAAGAGTGAATCCTAGTTCAAGTACACCTTCTTCAGGCTTGCTTCTATTGAGTGTCACAAAATGGAACCTGAAATAAAATGGATTCCATAATATTCCCTCTTCTGGCGCTCAACAGTGTCATTTAATCAAGTTCAATGGCCATCATTTTCCTCATTTCCTGCTCAATGGGAAGCTCTGCTCTGTGCATCCTTGGCCTACACATTGTAGTTGGGATGCATTACTTGTAGTAAAGTTAGACTTTTGGTCTAAGTTAGACTTTTGGTCTAAACTTAGACCGAAAGTGTAACTTCACTACTAGTAAAGATAGACTTTAGGTCTAAACTTAGATTTCAGGTCTAAGCTTAAACATTTGGTCTAAGTTTACCTTTGTGCCCCTTCATGTTTAATCTGTTTTTGTAAAAAGTAGCAGGCAGCTCATCCTTGAAATACCTGTCCCCTACTTAGAATCTATAGTGTACCTCATATGGTTCTACCTATTCATATTTTGCAGACCAGAAGTTATTCCTCCTTATAACATTCAAATTGAGGCTTTGAGACAATAACACCCGAAAACTTACAATGCAGAAATGTTATTTCCCTAACTATAGAGCAATCGCTTAATATGTAAATGCATTACACAAGTGTGGACAATGTGTCAGTTGGACATTTCATTGGGACCGTTTGGACGGCCATAAAAATCACTGCAGAAGGTCACAAATAGCTGTGCATGCTATAGTTTGTGTACTTCAGGTAATGTTTAACATGATGAAACACATTACAGTGTAATAAATTATCTTCAGCAATGGGTGACTAGCGATAGCATACAAGGTGTTATGTACTTTTTAAAACCCCAAGGTGATGGCAAAACAACAATTTGGAAACTGAAAATTGATCAATACGTTATCCTCTTAGATTTGAACCACATTTGCAGTAGATCGGGGGCCTGTAAAACTCAATAAGATTAAGATGGTGCTTGAGACGTGCAACTAAAGATAATTATATGGAAAAATAGAAACAATCACCAAACCCACCTCTAATAGTGTATGTCTAACAAAGGACATGCATGCAGAAACCACTTATGAAAATACCTGAAACTTTATGCAAATATTGGTTACTGTTCCTGTACCCAAAGCCATTTTTCATAATGTCACCAGTCCATATAATAATTTGTGCAGTGCATATAATAATTTATTTGACTACATTTCATTTCTAAACAGCTACTTTATCCCAGAACAGTAGCTTTGCTTCCTGGAAAAAGGTAAATAACAAAATTTGAAATTAGGTAGCCGTGCTTATCATGTAGACTAGAACCATCTTAAAAGAGAATCAGCATCATTATGAATTTAGTGAAATGTCCAGCACCGTTGAACATGTATACCTATTTTAATTTCTTGATTTGATAAAGTTTTGGAAAAATAAATAGACAAGAATGCTCTGTAATGGAGCACATGCTTTTGAGCTAGGAAAAAAAAACTTTGTGGTGATTGTACTGGTAAATGGTTAAAGTTATCACTACTCTTGTTTCTAGCCTTGTGCCACATATGCAGAACTACTACTCTTCGAAACTGCCCCAACCCTTTTCACATGCTACTGACATTCACTGTGTGTTGCTAAACCATCCATTCTGTTTGCAATTAAGGGCCACAACTTTTTCATTGTACTTCAACCAGAAATCCTGAATATCACCAGCCTTACTCTAATTCTTTTATAAATACAAGGCTTTTGGTCTTACAAGACAATGCTGTGAAACATATCCTGCACAAGTTTACCCTGTGTGCCATTCCTTGAATTACATTTAGTATGTCATTCATCTGTATGATCAGTAGGAAGTAAAGGGAAACATTTAGAAATGTTTGTTTCTGTACTATAGTAAACTAACCAAACACAGAATAATTAAAGATACAATGTTCCTATCATAATGATAGAGATCTTCTGTTCCATATGTGATTAGTGAACTTCCAGCACTCAAAAACAGTCATTAAACAAATTTTAACCCCAAAGGCTATAGGGGAACACATGTGATACATGTATATAAGAAGTATGATCGAACACGATTGCATCTCATTGATTTTCTGTGTACCTCACTTCCTTAGTGAGATTATGTTGCCATTCTATCACCCTCCCTTTCAATAGCTTTGTTCCCTCTCATGTACTTCCTTCTTGCTATTGCAGACTATATCACAGACTGAATAATTGCAGCAAGGCTGCAGGGGTTGAGTAGTGGCAGGCATCACTAGTGTTGGATGCTATTTCCCCTTTTCTACAAGCATGATGTTGTAAAACTCAGATGTTCTTTTAAGCAAGATACCAGTGGGGCATCAGTATTGGCTCTTTCCCCAGAGTAAGTGATTGTTGTGAGGTTAGACTCTTGCATGCTGTGAGAACAGGAAGCAAGAGGGGTTATGGGGAACTCATACGTGGCTCCCTTACTATCAGAAGTGGGTGAATTATCTCTTAATTGCAGTACCACATTCCCACACCATGATAGTTCTTGAACCTTCTGCCAAGGATCATAAGTGTCACACAGAATTATATTTACTTCCCCTTGCCTAGAAGTTGAGCACGAAAAAACAAAAAAGCGTGAGCTCCGTAAAAGCAGATGAAGCTTGATCCAGTACAGATAAATACATTGCAATGATTTCACTTTGTAGAAATGTTAACATTAATGCAAACACATTATACACACCATAAATGTCCTCATCTTTGAAGTGGAAAATAGGGCTCTTTTCCATTAAGAACTGAGGTAAGGAAAAGACTTTGGGCATTTGGGTCCACTTTCTTTTTGTCATCTTTCAAATCTAGTACTACTGTGTCAGGAAGGATTAATTATTTTATTTTTAATCAAAGTGTTTCCTGAACATTCATAGTTGAGCTACAGCCTGTGGAAAAAGAGAAATTAGGTTTGATGAATCCAATGTGTACAAGTGGTTTGCAGCAAAATAAACACATTAGAAGACAAGTGATATTTATCAGGAATATTCTGGTCTCTGAGTCTACGTTATAACAGCATGCCCGAGACTCTAATGTAGTAGTCGTAGAGACCATGAAAAAGAGAAGAATCTTCGTCTGCTCAGTCACACATGAGGAGTAACAATTCAGTTAGCTTTTATTCGGAACTCACAGATGGAGGCCTTTGCAAAATTTCAAATTGTGTAACAGTTAATTTATCTAACAGCTCTGTGCATTCATTTGTGGCTTTAATGGTAAGCATTTGTATGGGAAGAGGTACTGGAATCTCATTCTGGTACCTTGCGTTATGGAGATTCCCTTGCAACTCCTGAAATAAATTATACTGATGCATAGGATCCATATCTAAATGCAGAAGTTGCTAAAGTGCTCAGGTAATAAGGATCATCATATTTCTGAGGCCAGACAAATCCATGTGTCACACAGGAGGGAACTCCTACACTTTCTTGGGAACACTGATGAATAATATTGTAGAGAGCTTAATGAGCATTTGGCAAGTCTTGATAAGCAGCCTGAATTATGTTGTACAATGTTTCTTTATGCATTATAATCAGGAAATCAGAGTTTATAAGCTCTTTATGTGAAAATTGAGAAAACACATTTGCTGGATTTAATTCTGACACCCTAGTATGAAGTAGCGGTCTATTCGGTGCCACCAAATCACCTCTACTCTTCTCTTCTGAATTCTGTGCATGTTAAATCATGAAAAAAGAACAGATCAGTGAAGCAATTTCCTCTTTTCGCCACGTTTCTTTACAGTTTTGAAATTCTCTATCAATCATATGAACAGTGTCCAATGTTTTAAGAAAATAATCCAATATTAATCGACCAGCATCTAATTCACCCTGCAGCTCGCTAGACAGTCTTTGGAACAATTTCCGGGGCTCATACCCAACAATCTGAATGACAAAATATACCCGATAAAGTTACAGGGACGAAGAAATGCTGCTCAGTTTTAATAGCCAGATACAACACAACTCCAAGTCAAACGAAAACAGTTTGAGATGGCCTAACAATGACACGTACTTCTAGTCTACCAGGAAACACATATTCATTCATCACATGTAGTAACTATAGATGTAAAGAACAGGTGTTACAGGTGTACTGTCTTTGAAAAGTCCCGCAGCCTTGCCATTGAAAAGGAAAAGTAGGCACTAGAGTTGTGTGATCTCAAAGAGGGATCTATGTCCTTGCCACCCACACATAAGGTAGGACAACAGAAAACTGGTTGGAAAGAAGGATTGTGCAGTCTGTAACACAGGCAAAAGTTCTGGTGTACAGCCTTCAACCTCCAGAGAGGGCAGTGCTGTTGTCTCATAGCCAACACCATCATCACCAGCAACACCAGCAAAACCAGGAGGGGAAGAATCTGACTCAACCTCTGCAATGGCTTGGTTTCAAGTGGAAGGGCATAAGTCAAGTGCATAGGTGAAGGCAACAGAAGTCAAGCAAGTGGCAGCACCAACGACCATTCAGAGGATGATCCAAGACTATCTGCATGACCCAAAACAGGTCTACCTGTATTAAAACCCATAGGTCTATTGGTATGGGAAGTTGCAACAATGACTCAGTAGGCTGGCAATAAAGTACATGGCTTGTCCGCTAGCCAGTGTGTCTTCTGAGCATGTGTTCAGTGAAGCTAGTGCAGTTGTCACAGTCAAAAGGACCAGGCTCTCAGCTAAAAACATGGAGAAGTGACCATGATTAAAATTAACTAATGTTTCATACCAAAATATTACACTGTTCCTGAAAAAGCACAGGAGGAGGATGAGGGCAATTGCTCTGACTCAAATGTGTTACCTGATGAGCTGACGACAAACTCTACTTCCCTGACTAAGTAGCCCACAACAGAACTTGCATTACATATAGGGGTCGATTCCGATTCGGGCCGGAAAAAGCACCGACCGACTCGGATCCGGAAAAAATACCAACCGACACGTACCCGTGGCGCACGACACGCCAAGTACGATGCAAGGCGCGAAAAATCCGACCGACACGTACCGAAACCAAGTCGACCGACCGAGCCGCACGGAAAACAGCAATCCGGCCGGAAAAACACGCGAATCCAACCGACCGACACGCACCCGGAACAAATCCGACCGAAACGTACACGCTAACTCCAAACCGCAAAGTACGATGCAAGGCGCGAAAACCACGAGCGAGTCGGACGGAGGACAAGCCGTACGACCGACACGCATACAAAACCGAGCCGAAGCAACACAATACACCGCGACCGACGCGTACGCAGCATAGAAAACTGCACAAACACAGCGTGAACGAAACGGAGAACACCGTACGAGACCAATGCAGGGTCCGACTCGGTCACAAGAACGTTTCCAACATACACAAACAGCACAAAGGAAAAATCACCCAAAAAAAGGCCAAACAAGCAATTACCAAGCCAATAAATACTGGGGGGGTGGGGACAGAGAACAAAGACACACCCACAACTCCACCTATATAAAGGACACAAATCACTACCATGAGCCTTTGCAAATGCCATTCCACTGCCAGCACCCAAGAGAAAGCAACCACACACCCACAGCTCATCCCTCACACAAGCCACACACCATCAGCACACCAACAAATACCTACCTCACATACACCCAGCAAAACACACACTCACACACCCTCACCTGCACACCAACACACACATCACTCACCATCACCACCCATCACCATGCCCCCCAAGAAGAATCACAAGTTCCTAGATTGTGAATTGGAAGTCCTGGTAGACGAGATCCTCAGGGTAGAGCCACAGCTGTTTGGCACATTGGTCCAACAGACCCCCATGTCGCAGAAAACCAAGATGTGGGAGAGGATCATCAACAGGGTGAACGCCCAATCACCATGTCGGCGCACAAAGACCGACATCCAGAACAGGTGGTATGACGTGCGCAGGAGGGTACGGAAACTGCTGAAGCAAGACTACATCAACAGCCAACACACCGGCAGTGGCCCTCCTGCCAAGCCAATATACCTCAGGCCCTGGGAGGAGAAGGTGTGGGCCATCCTTCCGCCAGTGAGCATATATGGACTAGAGGACATCCCAGAGCCTGGTGAGTACACAACAAATGTACACAATATACTGCCACAAAACACACACACATCACTGTCAAGGGGAGAGTCAAACCATGCACTCATAGCAATTACACAGCAACCAGAACAGAATCATCCCAAAATGTGTATGTCAGTCAGAGACACACAACACATGCCATCAAAAAAGTCACATCCAACTGTGCCAACACATGTACAAACACAACCACAACTACAGCTAGGCAGTGGCACAAATTGAACTAACAAACACATCCACACATGTAGCCACCACAACAACACCAACACACAGTGAAGACCACTCAAAGGAAGGAATTCTGTGTATGCTGGCCAAGTCAGTGTAGCCAATAGCATCATGGGAGTCGCAGTCACACATATTGCCCCCCCCCAACTGTCCCATCAACACCACCATGAACCATGCGCACATCACAGGGAGTGGAGAAGGACTCACAAGATGGCTGACACTGGCTACTGCTGTGGGGAGCACAAGGCCCTGCTGGCAACTGTGCACCAACAAACAGCAGGACACCACTGACTGACATCCTGAGAGACAACTTACACTCCCTGCAATGCAAGCACGTTCCATGGTGGGATATCTGGCTGGCTGGGTGGGAAGGGGGACTTGCAGCACTGACTATAGTCACAAGCACCTCCCCTCACACACCCCCCAACACAAACTCCACAGTACCCACCTGGTAGAATGCAATGCCCTCCATCCTAACACAAGATCCCACAAAGAACCACCACCCTGGGTTATGTTGTGTGAAGCACAGGGACACTCTTGGGACTCTTAGCCAAACAACTGCCAGGACAACACTCCCAGCCATCCTGTCAGCACAGCCAGCCCACCCCACAGGGAAGCAGATTCAAAAGGAAGGAAGCATGGGCATGCTGGGAAGGGGGTGGAGGCAATAGCATGATGGGAGTCGTAGTCACTGATATTGGTCACCCCCACAACTGTCCAATCAACACCACCATGAACCATGCTCACATCACAGGGAGTGGAGAAGGACTCACAAGATGGCTGACACTGGCTACTGCTGTGGGGAGCACAAGGCCCTGCTGGCAACTGTGCACCAACAAACAGCAGGACACCACTGACTGACATCCTGAGAGACAACTTACACTCCCTGCAACGCAAGCACGTTCCATGGTGGGATAACTGACTGGCTGGGTGGGTGGGAAGGAGGGCCGGCTGTCAACCAAACACAACCAATGCAGACCATGTTCACACCCCAGAAAATACATAGAAATGCCCAAATAATGCAGGACAATGTGCCACACCAATATCAACCCCTGACTGTGACGACTTAGGACAATGCAATGTACAGGCCCGCACCCAGAGGCACAGTCACAACTGTCATGTGTGTCAACCATTGATGCAGAAACATGACATACATTGTTTGTGTCTCCCAAAAACAGGTGATGATGGGGACACAGCAGCCGACGCTGAGGAGTCCCAGTCCCAGGCTCAAGAGGATGCCGAGCTCACTGGCGTCGTACAGCCTCTGTCCTCCTCGGACGATGAAGAACAACCTGGCACATCCGGTGCAAGTCAACATGCAGCACCAGCAGGACCACCAGCTGCAGCACCAGCAGGACCACCAGCTGCACCCCCTGCACCCACCCCTACAACGACTGTCACCAAGAATACCATCCCTGCCGACATGGACAGAATAAGGAGCAACACCAGCACAGTGACCCTGGACCAACCTGGGGCCATGGACACCACCACCACCACCAACCCCCAAGGTGGACCAGGGTTATCTGTGCGTGCCACTGCACACACTGCACATGTCAGCAGGGGTGGTGGGAGGGGTGGGAGACAGAGGTCGCTGCTTGCAGACGTTGCTGGTGTGCATGACGACCCACAACTGGTACGCATAGCTGATGCGTACCAGTCCAGCACCGGAGAGCTCAGCCAGGTAGTGGGGCTCCTCAGAGACATTAAACAGCAGCAGGCTGCCCATCATGCCCGCTTGGACTCCCACATGTCCCACGTGGAGTCACACATGTCCCGTGTGGACTCACACATGTCCCGCGTGGAGTACAAGTGGGATGCACTGCATGAGATGACGGCGGTGCACAGGGACATTTTACAATGCCTCCGCCAGATGAACAGCAACCAGTCCACACCTCCCTGTGTGCCAACAACATTTGGTGCCGAACAAACTGCAACTGCCACAGGGAGGGAGGAGGACTCTGGCGGAGAGTCCCCTGCACCGCAGCAGCCTGCACTTGAGGGCCCCCCCCAAGAAGAGGGGTCGTCCGAGGAGGGAAAAGTGAGAGGCCGATGGCCAAGCGCAACTCCCAGGAAGCCTGAACCTGTTCTGGATGTTCGCCTTTGTGCACAGACTGTTCACCCTGTTGACGGCAACACTACTCCCACACATTGCATGGGGAGTACAAGTTGGACCAATGTGTCAGACAACTGTGGCCCCGATACTGGGGATCCTGTCTACCCGGACTTTCAATTCACCTAGGAACTTGGGATTGCAAGATTCATGTACAGCACAACCCATCCCATGCACTATTAACACAAATGTATCACAATAAACACACTAATACACCATACTTGCCTCTGTTGTGATTCCAACGTGGGTGCTGTTATGGGGATGATGAACTGCAAAATTACACTGTGTATGCGAACAGCAACAGCAAGGACAACACAGGCATGTGAGTACAGGCAACGTGACACACATGAGGGAGACACACCAACAGGGCTACACGACACATACACACCTAGGCCATCTGACTCATTGCCTACACTGATGTTGCCAGGGAAGACACCACACCCATTCCCAGTTGTAGTCAAGTAGCCCACAGGTGCAGTAAGCAAATGGCAGTCAAATGTGTGACCACAGACAACGCACATCACAAAGTGAAGCACAGGTTTATTACACAGTTGCAACATGCCGTAACCACTACAGATGCAAGGTAACCCCACCTGGCAGCGGGCACACAGTCAACAACTGTAGACGGAAGGAAGTCCATGGGTGTGGCGCACATCACCTGTAGGGACACAACAGCTACCAGCCTGGATGTGCAATCACGTCGTCGGTGGACACAGTTGACCAAACGAACCTGAAAGTACCCTGTGAAGGACAGAAATGACACACAGTCAAAAGCAATGGAGTACAGGACAGAACAGCAAAACTCATGCACAATACATGTTACAAGATACCCACCCAGAACCAAGTTAGCATGTCAACACTGTTGGGGAGTACAGCCCACCTGTCACCACACATCGCAACACACATCCAGTCAAGTAGCCCATGGACACACTCCAACAGCACCAGAGCACCACCCACACATCATGCCAACTCACATCATTGACATGACACCTCAGGATACTCACATTCAGCTAAAGAAGTTGGTGATGAGCTGTGTGCGGACATCACCATCACCATCATCATCATCATCGTCACTGGCATCGTGGTCCAGGCCAGGATCCTCCACAGGTGGCGGATGTTGGTCATTGTCATCCTGGATGAGAGGCAACTCCTTCCGCACTGCCAGGTTGTGGAGCATGCAGCAGACGATGATAATCTTGCACACTTTCGCAGGGGCATATGGGAGGGACCCTCCGGTCTTGTCCAGGCAGCGGAAGCGGCTCTTCAGGAGACCAAAGGTCCGCTCAATCACTCTCCTGGTCCGACCATGTGCCTCATTGTAGCGCATCTGGGCAGGTGTCCCAGGGTTCCTGAGGGGTGTCAGCAACCACGGCATGTTGGGGTATCCCGAGTCACCTATGGACAGACAAGTGCACATTAGCTGACTTGGAAAAGTGGGCGGAATACTACAGATCAGATCACACACAATGGCACAAAGTCAGTACACACCGACAAGCCAGGCACGCTGGTTCTGCATCTGTGCCATCATCCTGGGGATGCGACTACTCCTCATCACAAAGGCATCGTGTGCTGAACCAGGGAAACGGGCACACACGTGTGTGATGGTCATGTCTGCAAGACACACCACCAGTGCATTGACCGAGTGGTAGTGCTTGCGGTTCCTGTAGGCCTGCTCCTGGGCCTGTGGTGGTACCAAAGCCACATGTGTCCCATCAATGGAGCCAATGACATGCGGCATCCTCCCCAGGGCATAAAAGTCACTCTTCACGTCAGTGAGTCGTCGCAGTCTAGGGAAATAGATGTACCGGTTCAGGAAGAGCAACATTGCCGCCAAAACATCGCGGAGCACACGGCTGAACATGGTCTGTGACATCCCACCAGCAGTCGCCACAGTATGTTGGAAGGTACCAGTGGCAAAGAAGTGTAGGGCTGCCATCACCTTCACCTTGGGGTCAGCGCTGTAGGATACGGCCGGCCAGGCTGCAAATGTGGGGACAACTGCACTGCCAAATCCTCAATCAGCTGCCTGGTGAAGCGGTACCGTCGGATGCTGTCCCGTTCCACCATCGTTGCCAGGTCTGGGAATGGCCGATGGACAGCAGGAGCCCTGCAGTGCAGAGGAGAAGTAAGCAAGATTGTCAGTCACCCCACATATGCGGCATTGAACACACTCAAGATCCCAACATACATCATTATGAGGCACAACTACATGAAGTGTGCAGTACCGGAAGGACATGTATGGTACATACATGGCCAACATCTGTCAACACGGTCCTACAGGTGGCATCAATTTGTCCCAGGTTGGCCCATTGGATATCATGAGGCCGTGTCACAGTTCCCATCTACTGCTGCCGTGTCACAATAACCCCCCACAGTGACATGTGAGGACAGATGTGCCCCAGGCACCACAGCTCAACGACAGGTACATTCCCAGGGACCCTGTAATGCCACATGGACACTGGCATTACATGGAGTATCATGTATACACCACAGCAAAACAACCATGAACCCCACAGGTAGTGGCCCCACTTGCCACGGCAGGACAGACATGGACGTCTGTGACACACACGCACAACATCAGAGTCCATGCACACACAACGTGGATGTGGAGACTGTCTCCCATTGTGCACATGAAATCAGAGACATTGTAAACACTACATGCACAAAGACTGTGGAGGACCATCACTATTGTGCCACTGGGACACCCTGGCTCAAACATACCGTCCCACATGGGACTCACGGGGTATGTGACATGACATACACATACACCACTGTGAAATGTGACCATGGCACATGCACAGATATGAACAGTTGCACATCACAGTGGTCACGTACACGTAACACCCATGATCCTGTCCCCATGAACACGTGCACAGCCTGGGGGTGGCTGCCCACAGGTGACACCCACAGGACAACATGTACACCAACATACACACAATAGGAAATGCAGCCTTACATGCCTTATGATAAGGTTTGGACAGGCTGTCGTGATGTAGGTGTGCCCCTCACTCCCTGGGAGCTATCTGTGGCTGGCATATGTCCATCTGAGACAGGCATGCTGACATATGCCAGTCACATGTACAGTGATGTGTTGAACAGCAATGGACCGATCGGTGCTTCCGGCCGGCCCATTGCTTTCAATGTGTGCGGGTACGCGTTGTACCCCTGTGCGCGTTGAACAGCAATGGACCGATCGGTGCCTCCGGCCGGCCCATTGCTTTCAATGTGTGCGGGTACGCGTTGTACCCCTGTGCGCGTTGAACAGCAATGGACCGATCGGTGCCTCCGGCCGGCCCATTGCTTTCAATGTGTGCGGGTACGCGTTGTACCCCTGTGCGCGTTGAACTGCAATGGACCGATCGGTGCCTCCGGCCGGCCCATTGCTTTCAATGTGTGCGGGTACGCGTTGTACCCCTGTGCGCGTTGAACAGCAATGGACCGATCGGTGCCTCCGGCCGGCCCATTGCTTTCAATGTGTGCGGGTACGCGTTGTACCCCTGTGCGCGTTGAACAGCAATGGACCGATCGGTGCCTCCGGGCGGCCCATTGCTTTCAATGTGTGCGGGTACGCGTTGTACCCCTGTGCGCGTTGAACTGCAATGGACCGATCGGTGCCTCCGGCCGGCCCATTGCTTTCAATGTGTGCGGGTACGCGTTGTACCCCTGTGCGCGTTGTACCGCAATGGACCGATCGGTGCGCACCCATTGACAATGGGCTTGCCTGGCAACGGACGCGTTTTCGAATTTCGAACGAGTCGGTTGCTGGAAAATCAGTTGGTCACCCACAACAATGTTGCAAAATCATGTATGTCATGAAGTTGAAGATTTGAAGGATGCTGTGGGCGTGTTTTGGTGCTGCTATTCCATGGATTGGCCAGATTCAGAAGATGCAAACGACTTGGACCTATCACTTTGGACACAAGGGACAGTATCTGCCTCTCCAGCACATATATATTGCTGGCTGTTCCCCTGAGAGCCCACTTGCCTGCACTACATGCTCCAAGACGACATCTGCCACTGCACTGCTGCTGTCTCTGCCCCTCTGGACCCTGCAATGGCACGTACTGTGGAGAGAGCCCCAGCCTTCAGCCTTGAAGAGAACCAGGCCCTGCTGGACAGCCTACTTCCACAGTACAGCAAGCTGTATGGGACACCAGGGGAGCAGGTGAGTGTTCTGTGCACTGCCTTTCTGAATGTGCATTTTGTGTGACTAGCAAGGCTGAGAGTCTGCACGCCACTGGCTAGCAGGCTCACTGAGTAGTTGTCACCCCCCATAGTGTGTAGTGACTTGCACTGGACAGGTATGGTGCAGTGACAGTGCATTTGAACATGGTTTTACTTCCCATGCAATGATACCATGTAGTGACGTCTGGCAAACTGTCCATGGTCAGCTTTGCACTGCCTGTGTACATGATGTGCCCCTGTGTTTGAGACATGTATATACGACTGTGTCATGCACGGATATGTTGCATGTGTGGTAATGGCCTTTTCACTTTGTCATCCTCACAGGTTAATGCCCATCGGAAGCAGGAAATCTGGAAGGACATCGTCCGGGCTGTCCAGTCCGTGGGGGTCTACAAGCGCCGGATCCGCAACTGCCAGAAGAGGTGGCAGGACCTTCGGGGCTGGACCCGGAGGATTGCACGGGTCCAGCTGAAGCTGTCGCCTCCTCGCAGGAGGGGCGGAACACGGACCCTGACCCCCCACATGCTCCAGATCCTGGCGGTGGTCTTTCCAGACCTGGATGGGCAGCTGAAGGCCAG
Organism: Calotriton arnoldi; assembly: GCA_963921515.1. Lineage (NCBI taxonomy): Eukaryota > Metazoa > Chordata > Amphibia > Caudata > Salamandridae > Calotriton > Calotriton arnoldi. The sequence continues at coordinate 42,800 of CAWUFW010018957.1, forward strand.
ACAGCAGCAAGGAGGGGTGAGTCAAAGACTGCACTGTGAACTCTGTATTACATGCTTTGTGCCCTCCTCTGGCCTGGTTCAACTGCCACAGTGCAGCAGTCATGTTGTCCAGGAGCCATGTCCCTCTATTGTGCACTGCCCACTGCTCATCTGATACCCAGGTGTGGCCCTTACAGTAAAGGAATTGTGTCACTTGGGACTGTGTCCTTGCAGTTTGCTTCACTAAAGGTGGGGGACAGCATCTGTTTCCCTGACTCTGTTGTGGGCATCATGGGTGGGTCCATTGTTCACACAACGCCTGGGTTTGGACATGTGATCTGCGTGTTGCTTTGATATGTGGTCCACTTGCTGAGCTGAGCCACCACATGTGCCTGGGGTATGTGGCACACGCCCATGCAGCGGGTGGGAACAATGTTTGTGCCCCAGGAGTGTGCAGATTACGTGTGTCACACATACATAGCCAGCTATCCACTGTCCAGGGCACATCCCTCATTCATGTGGAGCAGGACAGTCATGCCTACTCCAGGCCATGCAATGCACTCTGTACTCCCACTCCCGTGTATCAGCTGACACATTGTGCACAGTGATTTGACCCCTCCGGTGTCTGCCTCTGTGTCAGTGTGCTGTGGATTAGTTGCCAGGACTGCTGTGGTGTTTCTTGGTAGGGGCTCAGCATGCCCCTGGAGATGTGACCATAGGAGACGATACTTGTGTGTCACATAGGTGTTTGATCAGCTGCCCGTGCAGACTGGGGTATGCAAATGTGATGTTCAGGCAGCTGTTCCCCATTCACAGCAAATTGTGAGGGGCTCAGGTTCAGAGGGTAGTGTCACAGGTCTCCCATATGTCCAATAGGTGTGACCTGGACAGATGAGGGTTGAGATGATGTGTTGTGTGGGGGATGTACATGTGCACTTGTGCAGCTCCAGGACTTGCATTCCCCATGACCTACTATTGTGACACAGTGCATAGTGTTGTTGTCTGGCTGCCAAGTCATACATCACTGAGACAGTGATGTATGACTTAACAGTCATGCCTCTGCCATGGCATGTGTCAACTTATTTGTGGTCCTGCAGGGGAGTGACATGTGCTACATGCACACCATAGTGGCGCTGGCTATCAGGACATGGGTGCATCATGGTGTCTGTCGCTGGTATGCATCACATGCATTTACTATTTGACTCTGGGCATCCCTTTCATCCGGAAACCTGTACTGACTCAGTGGCAAGAGCTGTGATGTGTCCACACCGTGTCCTCTGCACTGTCCAACTACTGTGTACTTGGTGCATGTGTCCACACTAGGGTGTTGCAATCCAACAGACACCAGACAGATGGGTGCAAGGCCATGTGGGATGTGAGTGCCATGCTTGGCATCAGACTGACAATTGGCTTCTCCTGTTCAGTTAGGGCACTTTTAGCAATGTACAACTAATGATGCCAGGGCTTGCTCTGTGATGTGCTGTGCTCACAGTGGTGTGTGCGTTTGGTGCAGGTGACTGATGTCTGTCTGTTTCCCCATTGTTTGCAGATACATCCACGGCCACGGAAGGGGACAGCTCCACGGACCAGGAGGAGCCAGAGAGCCAGACTGGGTCAGCAGCCGAGGAGTGGTCGGAGGGACCCAGTGGCACGGAGGGCAAGGGGAGCCACACCGAGGAATCCTCAGCACCATCCACCTCAGCTGAGGACCAGAGCAACTCGGAGGATGACTCCCTTGTGGAGGTGGGTGTCAGCAGCCACCACACCCCAGCTAGTGTTGCTGTCCCCGCCACCACCAGCACCACCACCGCCCTCCCATCGGCTCCCATTCCCCAGGTCCGTGGAGGCTCCCATGTTCGGGAGCGTGTCTCCTTTGGCCCAGGCACCGCACCCCTGCCCCTGTGTCCCCTGCTGCCCTGAGTGAGGAGTCTGTGTACCTCCTTCGCCAGCTCCATGTAGGGCAGACAGCCATGCTGAGTGTCCTCCATGCGCACACCGCACTGTTGACTCAGCTGGTGTCGTTCATGGAGGGCATCTCATCGGGCATGTCTGACCTACAGAGGGGCAACAGGTCCATGGACTCCTCCCTGACGGCAGCAGTGTCCCTCCTCAGACAGTCCCTCACCCCTCCTGCCTCTGCTCCATCCACACTCCCCAGCACCTTGCCCGTCCCAAGCACACACACACCGGCACAGGCACACACCAGCACACACACATCCAGCACACAGACACACACGCCACAAACTAAACGCACACGCACGCACAGTCAGGGGACTGAAACCAGACTCACAGTGTGTACCAGGGCCCCTGGTACACACACACGCATCCACGGGCACTGCGCAGTCCTCAGTTGCCTCTCCCTCCAAAGCACCCTCCCTTGCCTCACCTGCAACCCCAAAGACCCAGCGCCTCTTCCTCAGTGACCTCGGCCTCTTCCCCTCCGATCCAGCTGCCCCAGCATCCAGGGGAAGAGGAAGCCCCCCACACGGAGCAGAGTGCCCCCGCCCCCAGACACCCTCCCCCAGGCGCAGACAGACTGAGGCCCCCACCCGCAAGTCCCCCCGGAGTGGTAAGAGCAAGACCCCGCCGCCGCCCTGCAGCTCAAGCACCAGGTCACCTTCCTCCATCCCTCAGGCCCCCACTCCACAGGTGCCCCCGCCACATCCTGCCCCAGGTTCCCCCACCCACAGATATACCATCCCCAAGAGGCTCCGGCCTTCTCCCCCTGCCACTTGCTCTCCCGGCACCACACCCCCGCTGCGCTTGTCTGTGCCACTGATGTGGTGAGGGTGTCCTCCCCCTCTGTCCAGCCCACCTTGCCTGTTCCCCATTCTCCTCGACTGGTGGTAGGCACTGCAGTGGAGTCCACTACCACCCTGTCTGACTTGGGCACTGCAGTGGCGGACCTGTCCACTCCATCTGCAGGGTCCACTGCAGTCGTGCCGGCACCCACAACATCTGAGCCATGCCCCCAGTTGTGCCGGCACACACCATGTCAGACACCTCCACTGCAGTTGTCAGTGGCTCTCCAGCACCCACCACCCCTTCACTGCTTCCTCCTGGTGAGCCCTGATCCTGTCCCTGCGGTGCCTGGCCTACCCCCCGGTTGCCCCTCCTAGTGGATTGTCTCTGGTTTTGTGCAGGCATGTGTAGGGTGGCATCTGCCACTGTCACCCACTTGTGACTTTGTTGATGGACTGGCCATTGGCCTTTGTTTATGTTCTACCGGACTTCTACTTTTAATGCCACATATGCTGAATAAAGCAACTTTCTGTTCTCTAGTGCTTTTGCTTCTGATGTACATGATGTTGATGATGCTAACAATGCCCTTGCTGCAGTGATGGTGATATTTGGTCTCATGATAATGAAGTGTTACTGTGCAGGAACCCATGTGGTCCAGGGGTTATGTGTCCTATCCTGTGGTGTATCCATGTCATCCATAGCAGCATCTGAGGGTGTCATGTGTTCAGTATTTGGCAATGAGATTTCCTACTTAGATTGGCAACTTCACATCTGTGGCTTCCACCCCTGCACATCTGTTGTGCCTGCCATTGTTCAATTCGTCTACTTCCCTGACCGTGTGGCCATCTCCAGTGAACATGCAGGTTTGGGCATCAATGGGGAAGGACTCATCTGTGTTGTCAGTGCAACATTGCTATACAAGTGTGTTGGATCTGTGCTGATGATTCCGTTGGCACTTCCATGACCAGGCTGATGGGACGGGAGCCCTCATTTGTTGCTAATTGTTGATTGTGTGTCCCATTGCTGCCATGGTATGGTATCTGTTCGCCTCACATCTGCAGTCTCCACAGGGTATCTGCATGTGTGTGCCCATTGGTGCAAATATGTGGGTCTGCATTCGGATGGTCACTTCTGTCATTGTGTCATTGATGATTGTTGACGGTGTCAGCCCCCATGGGTGTTGTTTGTCTGCACATGGCCAAAGTTATGTCTTATTTGCACTGCAGGATTTGGCTCCCCCAATTTATGTTGCAATGGGACACATACACTACTTTGCCACTGATGTGTTTGTTGTTCTGTGACCAGGAATCATCCATGCAGTTTGGCAGTTGCACCTCTTACTTTGTCAACACTTGCCTTTTGGTCACTGTGATGATGGGGGTTTGGACCCCATTGCTACAATGTTCAAAATGTGCATCAGCTATGGACCCCACACTTACATGTTGGTCACTGTGATGATGGGGGTTTGGACCCCATTGCCACAATGTTCAAAATGTGCTTCAGCTATGGACCCCACACTTACATTTTGGTCACTGTGGTGATGGGGGTTTGGACCCCATTGCCACAATGTTCAAAATGTGCTTCAGCTATGGACCCCACACTTACATTTTGGTCACTGTGGTGATGGGAGTTTGGACCCCATTGCCACAATGTTCAAAATGTGCTTCTGCTATGGACCCCACACTTACCTTTTGGTCACTGTGATGATGGGGGTTTGGACCCCATTGCCACAATGTTCAAAATGTGCTTCAGCTATGGACCCCACACTTACAATTTGGTCACTGTGATGATGGGGGTTTGGACCCCATTGCCACAATGGTCATGGCCTGCTTGCATTGTGGGTGCCACACACATATATGTGTGGCACATGTGCTAGGGGGTCACATTGTATGTTCAAAGTCATGTTCGGTGTTGTAGGCATTTGACACAGTCTACACACGCTTGTCATGGTGTTGGGGGATGTCTTCTTCTTGCATTCCCTAGGTTGTGGTGTGCTGGTTGTGTCATGCATTGTCCATCCTATGAGTGGGGGTGGTAGTAGTGGTAGGCATCCTGCCCCCTGGCTAAGGGTGGTAGTAGTGGTAGGCATCCTGCCCCCCTGGCTAAGGGTGGTGGTAGGCATCCTGCCCCCCCTGGCTAAGGGTGGTAGTAGTGGTGGGCATCCTGCCCCCCTGGGTGAGGGTGGTAGTAGTGGTAGGCATCCTGCCCCCCTGGCTAAGGGTGGTAGTAGTGGTGGGCATCCTGCCCCCCTGGGTGAGGGTGGTAGTAGTGGTGGGCATCCTGCCCCCCTGGCTAAGGGTGGCAGTAGTGGTAGGCATCCTGCCCCCTGGCTAAGGGTGGTAGTAGTGGTGGGCATCCTGCCCCCCTGGGTGAGGGTGGTAGTAGTGGTAGGCATCCTGCCCCCTGGGTGAGGGTGGTAGTAGTGGTAGGCATCCTGCCCCCTGGCTAAGGGTGGTGGTAGGCATCCAGCCCCCCTTGGGTGAGGGTGGTAGTAGTGGTGGGCATCCTGCCCCCCCTGGCTAAGGGTGGTAGTAGTGGTGGGCATCCTGCCCCCCCTGGCTAAGGGTGGTAGTAGTGGTAGGCATCCTGCCCCCCTGGCTAAGGGTGGTAGTAGTGGTGGGCATCCTGCCCCCTGGGTGAGGGTGGTAGTAGTGGTAGGCATCCTGCCCCCTGGCTAAGGGTGGTAGTAGTGGTAGGCATCCTGCCCCCCTGGCTAAGGGTGGTAGTAGTGGTAGGCATCCTGCCCCCTGGGTGAGGGTGGTAGTAGTGGTAGGCATCCTGCCCCCTGGCTAAGGGTGGTGGTAGACATCCTGCCCCCCAGGCTAAGGGTGGTGGTAGGCATCCAGCCCCCCCTGGGTGAGGGTGGTAGTAGTGGTGGGCATCCTGCCCCCCCTGGCTAAGGGTGGTAGTAGTGGTAGGCATCCTGCCCCCTGGCTAAGGGTGGTAGTAGTGGTAGGCATCCTGCCCCCCTGGCTAAGGGTGGTAGTAGTGGTAGGCATCCAGCCCCCCTGGGTGAGGGTGGTAGTAGTGGTGGGCATCCTGCCCCCCTGGCTAAGGGTGGTAGTAGTGGTGGGCATCCTGCCCCCTGGCTAAGGGTGGTAGTAGTGGTAGGCATCCTGCCCCCCTGGCTAAGGGTGGTAGTAGTGGTGGGCATCCTGCCCCCCTGGGTGAGGGTGGTAGTAGTGGTAGGCATCCTGCCCCCTGGCTAAGGGTGGTAGTAGTGGTAGGCATCCTGCCCCCCTGGCTAAGGGTGGTAGCAGTGGTAGGCATCCTGCCCCCTGGGTGAGGGTGGTAGTAGTGGTAGGCATCCTGCCCCCTGACTAAGGGTGGTGGTAGGCATCCTGCCCCCTGGCTAAGGGTGGTGGTAGGCATCCAGCCCCCTGGGTGAGGGTGGTAGTAGTGGTGGGCATCCTGCCCCCCTGGCTAAGGGATGGTAGTAGTGGTAGGCATCCTGCCCCCCTGGCTAAGGGTGGTAGTAGTGGTAGGCATCCTGCCCCCCTGGCTAAGGGTGGTAGTAGTGGTAGGCATCCTGCCCCCCCTGGCTAAGGGTCGTGGTAGGCATCCAGCCCCCCTGGGTGAGGGTGGTAGTAGTGGTGGGCATCCTGCCCCCCTGGCTAAGGGTGGTAGTAGTGGTGGGCATCCTGCCCCCCTGGCTAAGGGTGGTAGTAGTGGTAGGCATCCTGCCCCCTGGCTAAGGGTGGTAGTAGTGGTGGGCATCCTGCCCCCTGGGTGAGGGTGGTAGTAGTGGTAGGCATCCTGCCCCCTGGCTAAGGGTGGTAGTAGTGGTAGGCATCCTGCCCCCTGGCTAAGGGTGGTAGTAGTGGTAGGCATCCTGCCCCCTGGGTGAGGGTGGTAGTAGTGGTAGGCATCCTGCCCCCTGGCTAAGGGTGGTGGGAGGCATCCTGCCCCCCTGGCTAAGGGTGGTGGTAGGCATCCAGCCCCCCCTGGGTGAGGGTGGTAGTAGTGGTGGGCATCCTGCCCCCCCTGGCTAAGGGTGGTAGTAGTGGTAGGCATCCTGCCCCCCCCTGGCTAAGGGTGGTAGTAGTGGTAGGCATCCTGCCCCCCCTGGGTGAGGGTGGTTGTGGTGGTGGGCATCCTGCCCCCCCTGGCTAAGGGTGGTAGTAGTGGTAGGCATCCTGCCCCCCCTGGGTGAGGGTGGTTGTGGTGGTGGGCATCCTGCCCCCTGGCTAAGGGTGGTAGTAGTGGTAGGCATCCTGCCCCCCTGGCTAAGGGTGGTAGTAGTGGTGGGCATCCTGCCCCCAATGGGTGAGGGTGGTAGTAGTGGTAGGCATCCTGCCCCCTGGCTAAGGGTGGTAGTAGTGGTAGGCATCCTGCCCCCTGGCTAAGGGTGGTAGTAGTGGTAGGCATCCTGCCCCCTGGGTGAGGGTGGTAGTAGTGGTAGGCATCCTGCCCCCTGGCTAAGGGTGGTGGTAGGCATCCTGCCCCCTGGCTAAGGGTGGTGGTAGGCATCCTGCCCCCTGGCTAAGGGTTGTGGTAGGCATCCAGCCCCCCTGGGTGAGGGTGGTAGTAGTGGTGGGCATCCTGCCCCCCCTGGCTAAGGGTGGTAGTAGTGGTAGGCATCCTGCCCCCCCTGGCTAAGGGTGGTTGTGGTGGTGGGCATCCTGCCCCCCCTGGCTAAGGGTGGTAGTAGTGGTAGGCATCCTGCCCCCCCTGGGTGAGGGTGGTTGTGGTGGTGGGCATCATGCCACCCCTGGGTGAGGGTGGTAGTGGTGGTAGGCATCATGCCACCCCTGGGTAGGGGTGGTGGTGCGCATTCAGGCCCCTGTGTGCATATGTGGCATTGGTGATGGGCATCCCGCCCCTATGGTGCTGCTGTTGCTGGTGTAAGTATATTCAGCATCCCCGTGTGTGTGTGTGATGTGTCGTGTACGTGTTGTATGTGTTTTGTGGTTGGTGTCTGGCTTACCTTCTGCGCCGTACGCGTCCGTGCCTGTTCCGGTAGTAAATGTAGAATATTGGTATGATCGGGACGAAGGGATTCATGGTTGGTTCGTGTCGTTCGTCCTTCTCGTTGCTTCGCGTCGTCCTCGTCGCTTCGCCTCGTCCTCGTCGCTTCGCCTTGTCCTCGTCGCTGGCGTGTTCGCCTCGTAGCCGTGGATCGTGTTGTGGCGCGAATCGGAGCTTATGTGCGCCTCTCCCGGATGCTTTGACGTGCCGTGCGTAGCGACGGGTTCGGCGCGTACGGAAACGCATCGTACTTGTCCGGCCGGACGGGGCTGCATTTTTCCTTCCGTGCGACTCGATTCGGCGTTTCCGGATTCGCCTCGGTCGGAGAACAGGACCTGGTTTGGGTGAGTACGGCTCGGCCGGATTTTTTGCTGTTGTGCGCATCGTACTTGCTCGTTCGGTGTACTGTACGGATCGGTCGGGAAACAGGCTTTCGCATGGCTTTTTTCCCGACCGAATGGTATTGGGTGCGCCTCCGACCGAGATCGGAATCGGCCCCATAGTGTTGAACTGCTTTATAAAAAAAATGTATAAAGAAAAACATTCATGTATTTGGTGTCTGGTTTACGCAGCCCCATTTCAGATGTATGGAGTGGACCAGCGTGCACACAAGAAACCTCCATTCACTTAAAGGACATGAAAACAATGCCACCCATCCCTATCCATCCTCTTTCCATTCCCTGTCTGGGCTGCCATCAAATATCATTATACAAGACGGCCCAGGAGTGTATCACTGCAATGCGATAGGTAAATGTGCATTGTGCACCACACTTGGAACAGGAAACTATTGTACTAATATTGAATAATTGATGATTCAAGTGTTGGCTGGGGGTGTTGCAACACATTTTTTAACATGATTTTTAATGTTTGGGACCCGAGGAATGATTCTGCCTGAATGCTTGCCTTGCTTCCATATTTCACTATAGTTACTTATATAGTCCTTCTGTGTACTTTTTTCAGTTTCTTCTGAGACCAGTCAGTGTACTTACCAAAAAGTTCCCAAAATGTTAAAATTGTTTTCTTTTTCTTGTTCAGCAACACTACAGGTCTATCTCATTCGGGACAGGACTACCACATTAGCCTGTACAAGGAAGTTAGGAACAATGCCTATCTATTTCCATGGGAAATAAAATGATTCGAATAGGCTTACTCCTGTGGAATGGATAGGTTTGCAATGATTAGGTAAATACAGAGTAGTAGAGTGGCTCCAATGTCAAGCTCTAATTAAGTGATTGTGGTCTGCGAGGACTGTCATGGGACACATGTTACATGATGGTGGTTAGAGACTGTTCTCACTTCTCAGTTGGTCGCACATGACTGCACCATCCTATTCTCTGCCCACTTGATTCTCCTCATGCACTTTGACACTTACATTGATTCTACAATATTGACATTTACTTTATACATTGCATAGGCTTTCTAGTCTGCTTCTTCAGGAAAGCTCCATAACACTCCTACTTACTGGACTGGTTCAGCCCTGCACCCAAGATGGACATTCTGAGAAGAAAGAATGCAGATGCACAGTACATTTTGGCATTTATATAGAGTGTAATTTTTCATTCCTTAATAACAATTTTAAGAACTATGTGGGACCTCCCTGTTTTGTTTTTTCCAACGCTAGGTAGCACAGCAATTCAAAACTTGGGCCACTGTCATCTTCCTTTCATAACAGATGTGATTATCTACTCTTCATCAACTTGATGAATGTTGTGTTTGTCTTTGTCTCACCTTTCCCCAACTCACCACTCTATCTATTCATCAAACCCCTAACACTCTTCCCCCAGGTTGTGTGATCTATTAATGTGTGACTTAATAGTTTACACCATAAATGGATCACATACTATGTGGGGTGATGTTAGAGATTGGGTTTCTGGTTGGCAAAGGTATTCACCCTGTCCAGGCAGGAACCACAATCCTAGTCAGGGTAAGCTAGATACACCAAAAGATAACCTGTGCTCCCCCTCTGGATCTTGGCTCAGAGCAATCAGGCTTATCTAAAAAGGCAAACTTTAAAGTATTTGTGCAACAAACACACACAGTAACACAAGGATTTAATTCACTCAAGCCATCAATGCTGATGGTACAGAAAGAGCAATTCCTGACCACCTGCCCTCCGGGGAAGAGTATAGTGAGCCTAAATCAAACACTGAAGAATGTTTTTAACACACTCAATGAATCTCATTAATCCCTGGTAACAAATCCAGAACACAGCAGCCAGACTTATTAGGAGAGTTCCTCACTGTCATCATATCTCTCCACATCTGAGACATCTGCACTGCCTTTCATTGGAACAGCGTAATACATTTAAAGCTCTGATGCTGGCCTTCAGAACTCCACACGGCAATGCCCCTCACCAACAAAACCCGCTTCCTACGGATCCCAAAATCTGCGAAGTCACATCATGGAGGCAGCTCCTTTACTGTTCTCACAGCTAAACTATGGAATAGACTTCCATCTAATCTGAGTTGGACTGAGCCTCTGAAAACCTTCAAAGGTCAACACAAAACCTGGTTATTTGACATGGCTTAGTTTTAAGCGGTCCCTCTGCTAGTCTTTCATTTTGTCTGCATGAGCGCTGGAATGCTTCTGTTTGACGCAGCTATGCGCTTTATCAAGTGATGATTGCTGGATTGATTGAACAAAAGTAGAAGTGTTGTCAGATAAAATAACAGCACTTTGTGAATGCTCCACAATGAAACAAGAGATGTAGACAAACTCACATGTTGGGATATCCAACTTGCTGCAGCTAATATGCCCTTGTAACTCCCTGACGCTAGAAGGTGTTGGCCTGCACATGTGTAGATATGGATTAGCTGAATTAGCTGTGCATACATTTTCATCTCAGTAGTGGGCCCATTTCATTAATCAGTTATGAAGTGGCACCCTGCCTAATCTACATTTAGCATATATCTCTTCCACATCCAGTTCAAATAGTATGGCTCACTGCCTGAAAATGGCTTCATTTTATCACTCAGCAAAAAACACTAAGATTGACCCATCACAACACAGAAATGTGTGCCTAAGGGTGAACCTCTTCCCAACTTCGAAGTCTCAAGCTTTTATTTCCAAGGAAAGAAATAAGTTAAAGAGCACTCTGATTCATTTTGATTCTGAATGCAGAAACTAAAGTTGAAGTAAAAGTCCTCGGGTGAGTGCACATAGCGCAGGATGGACTTGCCACAGAGGGATTATTGGTAGATTACACCTATACATATTTGCATTATATCCATCTGGCTTCTAGCATCCAGAGGGAGCATTAAACAGAGCACAAGATTCCACTGTAGGCATGGGTTTTTCATTCAGATGGCTTTGCCGAATCCTCCTGTCGAAGGCTGGCTCTCTATATAGTGCACTAAAAAGAAGTACACTGTGCAGAGAGTCCAGTGAGTCGCAGATTGGTTTACAATGCTAACGCTCTCTTTTGTGGTAAGTACTGTGGGCCTCATTTACAAGAAAATGCAGCAGCATGGCACCGCAACCCCTTTAGCTGCGCCACGCTGCGGCACTGTCAAAGCACAGGGATACATCATATCTACAAAGATATGACGGATCCCTTTGCTCTCCCCTGCACTGGTGCACAATTAGCTGCCATGCGCCAATGGAGGCACCCTTGCACCATAGTGCAACAATGCCTGCATCATGGGGATGATTGTTTATGTGCAGGAAGATGTCTGAAATGGCGTTTCAACTTCTATGTGTGCTGCATTAGCACACATAGAACTTGTAAAATGTCATTTCTTTTAATGATTGTTTATGTGAGGAAGGGCACCTTCCTGCACATAAACAATCATAAGAGGTGATTTCCTCGTTCTATGTGTGATGCAGAAGGCAGCACGCATAGAAAGAGGAAAGAAAACAAGGAGAAATTAATAGATTTCTCCTCGGTGTGCCTCGCTACAGGTCCCCTGGGGAGGCAGAGCATTCAGACGCATTTCCAGGTTTACGATGTCTCATAAATCTGGAAATGTGTCACGTTCAATGTGTGTTGCGTGGGAACACATACAGCAACACCCATGGAACGCCCCTTTCACACAAAGTGGTGCGTGTACAGGGGCTGTATTCACAAGGACAGGTAAAGCCACTCAGGGTGGCTTTTCCAATCCTTGTAAATATGGGGCAGCAAAATGCACCGCCGGTGCATCAGAAAAAGTGATGCACCAGCAGCACAAGGGGCTTGTAAATGAGCACCTGCTTTTCTTAGAAATGATCAAAGTTCAGAAAATAGTTCACAGTTGTGCGCAGTTATGCACAATGTATTCCTATGGAAGGAAAAAGCATAAATGCATAGAAAGTAGTGTAGTTGGTTTTAGGGGTTCAACTTCTGGGTTTATTGTGATAGCAAACCAAGATCTAAAGTTCCCCCAGCGGTTCCTCGGGAGAGTCCCGTATTTGGCTGGAAGCAGGGTGCTGAAGGCATTAGTAGCTGGTGTGAAACGAGGAAAGGGGGCACTTAAACAGGCTACACAAGGGGACTTGTAGGCACGTCTGAGCGCTCCCAAAAGGTGGCTCAGGTTGCAGGGGCCTCTGGGGCATGGGAGCACAGCCGGATCGTCATTATCCAGGTCGGGAGGGCTGAGTGCAAAGCAGGTAGGTCGACCAAGCACGTGCGCAAAGGCGCTCTTCATGTTCAGGGGCAAACAGCTGGCAGGGACGATTTCAGGACTGCAGGGCCCCTCACAGAGTGAGTCTCAAGGGTTCTGAAATCCCTCAATGGGTGCTTACTTCCTGGGCAGTTGGAGTCCTGACTGGACTCTTTGTTGTAGATCTTGGTGCATGGCAGAGATTGGTACGGCACGGCTCCGGTTGGTCCTGGTGTCTCCACACTCGGTGGGGAGACAGATGTGACCTTTCAGAGCAATAGTACCTCTTCCTGAGCATTGTGGCATTGGTCGGGCGAGGGAGCTGCAAGCCGATAAACTGGACTATGCGTGTTCGGTGCCTGCACACTGCAGGGGAGTAGCTCCTCTACTCCAAGGGAGTTCTTGGGTGATTGGTGAAGGGCTGGTTGTCCTCTGGGGTCTTAGAGGCCGCACAGCAGCAGGATGAGACAGTTCACCTCGATGGTCGAGTCTTGAAGTAGAAGGCAAGTTTCACACCAAATGTCCACAGCAGGCACTCAGTTATTGGGTTCAGTAGCTCTTCTTTGTCCATTTCTTCTTTAGGACCATGGAATCTGAAGTTCTGGGTCGAGGGGTGCCACCAATGCTACATTTAGGGGCGTTAAAGGGAGTGACAGGTAGTAGCCAATGGGCTGCCTACCTTTGGGGTGTCTACACTCTCTATGTGACCACTTCCTGTGGGAAGCAGTCACAACCCTGACCATAATAGGCTAATTCTCACCAACACAAGAAGGAGGAATCTGAAAGTGGGGTCCACATCACCTGCCCCACCTTAGTGGTGGTGCTAGCTGAATGTGTGCACACCTCCTAATCTTACAATTTTTCCTGCCTGTGCTCCTGCCAAAAGTGGGGTCTGGACAAGGGGGTCGGTGTCTTCCACTAACTGGAGAGGCCTGGCTTGAATTTCAAAGGTGGCATGACCTTTAAAGCTTCCCACCCTGGAATGCCATTCTGTTCTGGAGGCAGTCTGAAGCACTTATGCCCAGAGCAGGATTTGTTCCTGGCCTCTGAGATCAAAGGCTCTCACCCCATGAGGCCAGAAACATGTCTAGAAGTGGTGGGCTGGCTGAGATCACACTAGTAGTTGGTAGGCTTTCAGGGTGCACCTCTAAGGTGCCCTCAGGGTGCATTTATTAATAAATACCACACCAGCATAAGTGCCGGTTTATTAAGACAAGGTGTTTGGTACCAAACATCTTGGGGTATAGTGAAGCAATCATTGAGCTGGGAACTCGTAATGGCGAGTGTCCAGCCCATGTACTATCTATGGCATCCCTACACACTGATAATATCCAAGAATGGACTTAGATATCCAGGTACCACTGGAGGCTTTGGGTGAGATTAAGTAAGAGAAAAGATCATGGATCATTGGAAGACGAAGTTTGGAAAAGTGTGAATAGAATTCAACAGGAAAACCATCTGGTCCAGGAGCTTTATCTGTTTTAATTAATCTAATTGCTTGAGAGATATCTTTAAGGGATGCAACTATTTCTAATGAGGAAAAATCTATATTGGGGTTGAAATTTTTCTGAATAGATACTGTCGTATAGTATATAGGTCTGGTTGGGTTCAGGGTTATAAAGAGTACTATAAAATGTATTAAATTCTTCTAGAATTTCTGCATCTTTTGTTATATCCCGTATAGAGGCCCTAATGTAGATCCGTTCGTACATGCCCTAAGATGGACATATTCATATTTTCCCTAATATGGTCATATTTGTACTTACCCTATTACGGTCATAGCCGCATATGCCCAATTATGGTCATAACTGTACATGACCTATTATAGTCATGATTCCTTATATAGGCATGATCTTTCACCTACATTGGTCCTCGCTAGTACAAAACGAGCTCTGAGGGCTAAACTTTATCTATCCTGTGGTTTTGAATACAGCAGGGTTTTTCCCAAACACAGGCCGACACCGTACTCATCAATTATGCATGGCTCTCTAGGAATACACCACCTGCATAATATGTATGTACAAAGATCACCCCTGACGTCTTCCTCATGTCTAACGACAGACCAATACAAACCATACTAAGGACCGAGACTCTTTAGGGTATAAATACACCACATCTTGCCCCGGTCAGACAGAGGGAACCGAGACTTCCATGCTGACACACTGACCAGAGACGCTGAGGCTCCTGCATGCAGTCACTCCAGCTGACAGCGGTCTAACACAGCCCTTGCGGGGTGTCCAACTCAAGACCAAGACGGGGTCCCACACTCTCTCTATTCAGGTATGGGAGTTCGACTAAATCCTAGAGGGATTCTTGGCTCTTAGGCTTTTAGACCTACACATATGCTAGGCACACTCAGGTACATCTAGTTAGGCGTCGTAGGAGTACGCGCACTTGCATAATGCTTTTTATATTCATGTATGTATTCATGATTATCGCAATATGGTAGAACAGTTCTATCCTTTCACTTTGATCGTACTGTTGATAATATATCTCTGCTATTGTCTGCTGATTGCTACAGCACATATATTTTACACTAGAATAACAACTGTTCAATAAATACTTATTGAAACGCCCAGACTGTTTATTCTGTGTAACTCTCTGAGACAAACCGAATAAGTAAGCACGAGTGACTGAGCGAAAGGTAGTACATTCTTTCCACGATTCTGAGAAATTTGGGTTGTCATGATCTAAGATTGCCAGAAACTAATCTCTACCCGAGAAGAGGAGATTCTAGTGGCACTGTGAGCTAGCTAATGCAAACCAGGCTAACATATGCGGTGGGGGTGCACAGAGTCAGTCTAACACCAAGCTCATAGTATATGTTATCCAAACGCGCAGGTCCTGCAGGGGTACTATAGGAACTACACGACATGGCGCCCAACGTTGGTTGGGTACTTATTTAACAGTAGAATCTGAGTAGTTCAGTCATGCTATTCTCAGAGAACCTACTCACAAAACCCCAGAGACGTCTGGAGTGGGTGGGCACAAAATCCGCCACAGCTGAGTAGTACGAGAATACTATTTATTGGCTGTTGGTTAATCAAGCTTGAAGGATATTTAGTTCCTAAATTGTGCATTACACCTCATCTTAAGTTCCATGGGAACACCTCTTCCTCCAAACATGACTGGTTCAGGGGATGAGAGAGTTGACCTGAACGTTTTAGAGGGAGAAGAATATCCTGAGGATGCAATACAGATTGCACCAAAATTCAGAAGGACAGTCACCATAAGACTATTAGAAAATGGCTTACCAGCCACGGGTGGCATTGCAGTTTTCGTGATTGAGGCACATGAATCAAACAAAACAGAGGTATTCTATTCATGGGTTACATTCCCAGCAGCAAATGCCATAACAAAGACATTTCACTACTATTTAAGAGGAGATGCACCACATGAATATGCCCCGTTCGAGGACATAGAGATTCCACTCACTTACCAGGAACATTATTACTGGTTTAATGGCGCCCTACCCCACGTACGAGGAAGAGTAAGATTAGACCCGCTCAGAGGAGACGGGGCCACATGGCCAATACTAGTGGCTTACACACCGCACCCTGACATTGGAACAATGCCACAGCCAGACTTACTTGTACAACACACAGATTTAATTAAAATCTACAGAAACCTGACACAATTCGTCATGAGGGCTTTAACAATCCAACCAGCACCAGCTGCAGCAAATAGTACTCCAGTCCAGGGTACAGGAAATAAAATTACTCCACAAACATTACACGCGGTAATGGGCAAAATGCCAGCAAAACACAAACAAATACCATTCTGGATAGCTCAGAAAATAACTCAGCTTGAGGCAGTATTCCTGAATACAACCACCTATGAAATACACAGAATTCTAACAATCTGCTTGCCCATGGGGATCACACCACAAATAGAGGATTGCACCTCTTGGGGTTCAGTCTTTGCTGCCATATATATCAGAACACATGGTATCCCGTCCTTAGCAGTAGTGCCAGACGTATTGAGACAGATACAAAATGAGTACGGAGCAGAGCCTGCCCTAAACTTAGGGATGAAGTTACTAAACAACTTTGAGCAGGTACCAGCCATAATACTAGCTAACATTAAGGGGAAACAGCTTCAGTGGCGATCCGCCAACGCCTAAGGGAGTTCAGTCCAGTAGATCAACAACACAAACTACCCAAAATAATTGAAACTGCTATGCAGAATTAGGCAGAGACAGTCTAGGTGGGAAGGCATTAAAACCACAACTGGTGGGCAGTCCTGAAAAGGACACTACAAAGCAGACACCTACTTCTTCTAAAAAGAAGTGGGAAAATAAAAAACAACAAAAGTCTAAAGACAGCAGATCTCAATCCCGAGGCAGGTCTCCTCAACAGGAGCCCTCTGAAAGGAGGTATAACCTCAGGAATAGGGATAATATTAAAAACCTGACAGGTATCAGGATACTGATACACGTTCCTCTCGTTCCTTTCAGGGTTCGTCAAGAAACTCTGAGAGGGAAGGACGGTCAGAACAAAGACAAGAGGAGCGTACAAAGTCCAGAGACACGCAACGCGCTGCAGACTACGCACCTAAAAAAGAAGATAAACAAAAACAAAAACCTCAGTTCAAAAAGAAGAAGGTAGCAGGTCTCAAGATCAGACATGCCCAGAATTCTGAGGACACAGCTTCTGAACGGGGAATGGGCTCTGACGATGCTAGACAGCGCGGCAGAAGTAACGATAGCTCACCAGAACCTGAAGGATTTTCTGGTTACAGCGGAGTTGAGTGATTATATCACGGTGGAAACACCTGATATTCGGGTAAGTGTTCCACATAAGTTACATGAGATAACACTCCGGATGGAGGGGACAAGCCCAGAAAAGTTAAAGGTCTATTTTGGGAAAATTTGTCATCTAGATATGACATCCTATTAGCAGAGCAAGACTGGCCGCCAGCATTCGTCATGGAGTGCCCAAAGGGAGAAAAGGTAATTTTCCAGCATTTTCCGACCTCGTTCCCATACATTTAAAACATGCATATGCGCAGGAGTGGGCGGTTGCCCTAGCTCCAGCATTGTACAAAAATCATGCTGGTTGGGATGAGGATTCAACCCACCACGTGATCCCGTTAAAAGGTTCCCCAAATTCTCAAAGGCAATATCCAATAAAGCAGGAAGCTAAAAAACAAGTCAGGGAGAACCTAGATCAACTTGAATACCAGGGGGTGATAGAAAATTGCACTTCAACTATGAACAATCCTTTGTTCCCCATAGCCAAACCTGACAATACATATCATCTAGTTTTAGATTACAGACATCTAAACACTTGCGCAAAGACATTTGCAGTTCAAAATGCACACAGTGCCACATTAATGAATAACATTGTGCGACAAAAATACAAAACAACACTTGATATCTCAAATGGATTTTTCTGCCAAAATATAGCGCCTGAAAGCAGGTATCTGACCGCATTCTCAGCGCTAGGGTCCCAGCGGCAATTTTGCCGACTCCCCCAAGGGTATAAGAATAGCCCGGGGTTGTTTTGAGCAAGGGTAACAGAGTTACTCCAAAATTTGGATGAAGAAGCATTGTCCTATGTGGATGATATTTATCTGACGGACGATGACTTAACGAGGCACTTGACCAGGGTGAGCACCATTATTATGGGATTCGCCTCTGAGGGCTACAAATTTAACTTAAAAAAATCAAAGATTGCCCACCTCAGTGTCCTGTTTTTAGGATACGAGCTGTCAAGTGAAGGAAAAAGTCTAACAGCTAACTTTTTAGAAAAATGTGCGCTGCTCCAACCTCCAAAATCATTAAAGAATTTACAATCAATTCTGGGATTCCTAAATTTTGGTCGGACATACATTTTGGATTACGCAGAAAGAGTAAAACCTTTCTACGACTTAATAAAACCTGATTTTTCAGTCAGACAATGGACACAGGAACATACAAACATCCTACGTTCCCTACAGGAAGACATGATAGCTTCTAAACATTTACAGACACGCGTAAATAAACGTACGCAACTTAGTGATCCGAGTAATAGCGGGTCAGTGTGGGTACACTTATTTGACCTTCAATGAAGGGGAAACAGTACCAATCGCATGCAAATCACACCTGTACACAAACGCAGAGATGCGTTTCACTTCAACAGAGAAAATCCTGACAGCAGTGCAGACCGCTGTAGCAAGAGAAAGAGCTCTGGCTCAGGGTAAACGCATAATTCTCGTGACCCCAGTACCAGATTTAGAAGCTGTTACAAAAGCTAGCATTCCAAATGCGAAAGCCTTACATCCGAGATGGATACAATGGGCTAATTCTCTTACTGCAACGGATGTTGAATACAGATTTGATCCAAGTTTAAAAACACAAGCATTTCTGCAATACGAACAAGAATATCATCTACCCCTTCATGGGGAGAGCTAACGTGATCAAAAAATGGCAATTCTACCAAAATTTACTTTCATCTTTAATGCTATTCCTCTGGAATTTAAACCAGTTTGGATAAAAAAGATCCAGAGTGAAATTAACTCCTTTATTTGGGCCTCTAAAGCTGTAAGAATTGCCTGGAAAAAGCTTTGTCAAAAGAAAAATCGAGGGGGATATCCAGTCCAGACCTCATGACGTACTATAAAGCTTTTCATTTTAAAAATGTGAGGATTCTCTTGCAAAAACATGACCTGTACCCTGCTTATTGGAAAGCTGTAACGGAGCATGACTACTGTCTCTACAAGTTTGGCCACCCGAAGTATTTTTAAAAATTCGATTGAAGGTGCTGAGATCTGCATGTAAGCTTTGGTCCGATATGAAGAAAATTTGGAAGTTCCCGTACTATAGCCCCTTAGCACCTATATGGAATTCACCGGGAATGCCAGAATGTTTGAAAGACTCTCTAGC
Organism: Calotriton arnoldi; assembly: GCA_963921515.1. Classification (NCBI taxonomy): domain Eukaryota; kingdom Metazoa; phylum Chordata; class Amphibia; order Caudata; family Salamandridae; genus Calotriton; species Calotriton arnoldi. The sequence continues at coordinate 61,934 of CAWUFW010018957.1, forward strand.
AATTCCATTGAAAAGAGCCGGAATAGAGATTTGGGGGGACCTTCTTGAAAATGGCCTCCTAAAAAGCTGGGACACTCTAGAGAAAAGAACAAACAAGGAGATATCCAGGTTTAAGTACTACCAGCTGGCTAGTTGGTCAAAAGATCAAGTGACACCTTCAGACCATATCGTGAAGCTGGAAGACGAGTTACAGAAAGACCCAGCTCGAAAGGAAGTCTCGAAGTGGTATTGGTACTTGACGGAGAGGAATGAGGTCGATTTTGACACGCCAGTCGCTAATTGGAAGAAAATCTTTCCGGCACAAGACTTGCAACGACATTGGCAAGTATCCTGCACTCTTTTATGGCACATTATTGTTTCTGCACCCCTTAGGAAAACCATCTTTTACTTTACATAGGTCTTACTGGACGCCTGAAAAGCTGTCAAAATTGAATAAACAGGTGGTGAGGAATTGTCCCAAATGTGGTGAGATGAAAGCTAACGATATCCACATGTTTTATACATGTACCCACCTCGATTCCTATTGGGAGGCAGTTGGTAAGATTGTTGATAAAGCTCTTAACGCCACAATTAAGGTAAGGGCTTTCATAATTATTTTTGGTATTTTGGATTTTGAAGATCCTGAAATCTATTTAAATAAAAACCAGAAACATTTGCTATTTACCTTAATGTTATTGGCTAGACGCGAGGTGTGCATAAACTGGATTCTTCCAGCGCCTCCCAGGGTAGAAGATTGGCTTCGCTCAGTAGACAAATTTAGAAATTGGGACAAACTAAGAGGGGAAAGTAAACGCACGAAATATTGGGAATTATGGGACAGTCTTTTGCGGTAGGTCAGGAAGGGATGTCCGATGATTCAATCTAATGTGATCACTCAATTTTAAGAGATCCTCGGGTGGCCTAGTGATGGTTGGATCTGAAAAAAAAATGTTTGTTGGTTTGCAAGATGTGGCCCTACCTTGTTCTTTCTTCTAAGGCGCTGTTTCAGTGTCGAACGGAAGGTGACCCTGCTGTTGTAACCACTAAGATCGCATAAATGAGGACAAAAAAAAAAAAAAAAGAACATCATCTACCAAATGAGATTTTGCAACTAGATCTGTATGAATACGTTATTTACACTGACGGATCTGCTCAACCAGCCATAGGGAGTAAGCAAGCTTACAGCGCGGCGTGTGCAATCATTAAAGGTCGCATGCGCGATGGAAAGTTCCATCCCAGTAGCACTAAAACGCAGTCTCTAGGAGACTGCACGGCTCAGTTGGCAGAATTAAAAGATTTGATACTGGTACTTGTAAATATGGAACACAAATTCCCCACACTAATTGTGTGTGATTCCTTTTACTGTGTACAGTCGTACAATGAATATTTACATCATTGGGAACAAAACGGGTTCAAAGATGCAAAAGGTGGCACAATTAAGCATAAAATGCTATGGGAACAGGAGGTGGAGTTGAGAGACGAACTACCAAGGGCTCACGTGACACATACACTGAGTCATCAGTGTGATGGCGTTCACATTGAAGGGAATTCATTGGCTGATGAAGCCGCAAAGGGGGCTGTACGCACAGCGTCCGTAGCTGCAATTACTCGTTCAAGAGCGAGAATAGACGGCGAGATAATGGTAGCTGTCAATGCTTCGCGCAAAGGCAGCACAGCAGTACCTAAAAAATTTCTACTCAAGTACTCCTACAAGTTAGATGCACAAAACATTCCATATGCTCAGATTCCTGGAGTGGGGGATAGAGTAATACCAAATATGGATCGTAGGCGAGGCTTAATTGTGGCAGCACACGAAGGGAAAGGTTCTGTACATAAGGGACTTAGGGAGACTGTTTCTTTGTTGAAAGAACGCTACTGGTGGCCCGTGATGAGAAGGCAGATTAGAGACTATGTCTGGAACTGCGACATCTGCAAGCAGATGGAAGGGTCCACCACAACAAGTCCAGTACAGATACCATTTTTAGACAGCATTAGGTTATCTGTCCGTGTACGTCCAGCTCAAGTTTCCTCAAGATCTGGCCTCAGCGCTCAGCTGACGCTCGAACTGTTATAAAAGATTTGCGAGTCTTTATCGGCACATACGCAGTTGGCACGTTACATTCTGACCGTGGTCCGGCGTTTAGCTCTTGGGCTTACAAAGAGGCCATGGAAGGAATGGGCGTAGCATTGCGGTACTCCTCTCCATATCATCCCGAGGGAAATTCTGTTGTGGAGAGGAAAAACCGAGACTTAAAGCTTTAAAGCAATCTTTAACAGCTAGGGTATTAGGTTAGGGCGGTAGATGAGTCAATCATCTTTATGGGGTCCAACGAGCGATCAATAATCAGCCAAGAAGCTCTCTAGGGGATGTCACTCCTTACGAGGTCCTATTTGGGACAAGAATGTGGGTACCAGATCTTGATTGTGAAGGCACAGTGGCGGATGAAAAAACCATTTGATATCCATGATCGTTTGCCTGTTTTACAGGATCTAAATGATTCCAGGACACAACAAAGTAACGTGCTCCAGAAACAGGCCACCACTGAGGAAGTCAAGGCAGTAACGGCAAGACCTGTCTGGATCCCAAAAGTCGGGGATCTGGTCAGAGAGAAGATTGCTGACAAGAAAGAATTCGGGCCATCCTACAGAAAACCTGTATTGGTCCTAGCAATCCAAGGCATAAGAACTGTACTTCTGCCGCCTCTTGACGGGAAAAAGGAGAAAAGATTTGTCTCAATCGACTTAATCAAACCACACTATGTGGCCGATACTAAACAGTAGGCCTCGTGGACACCACAGTAGCAGACGCCCTCCTCTTGCTACAATCTAAGAAGTCCAAACAGAAAGACTCATCACATTTGAAGAGCCACCTGTACGGAATGAAGGACTAGGCAACAATGCTATGGAACTCGTTCCACTTCAACAAGAAATTCATCTTCAAGAAGAAAATCAACTTAACAACCAAGTTGCAATCAGACCGAATACAGACGTCTACGTCAACATGCCTCGTCAAGAGCAAAATCCGATTTCAACAAATCCCGATGCAATTCCAACAATTGATCGAACTGCTTCTGGCTATTTCATGAACTTTGATACGTTTTCACTGGATCCAAGCGAGCCGGAAACGACTACAGCCAAAAACTCACTCAAACAGAAACTCACTGACTTTTTGAACTTTTTTAGAAAGACTTACCTGGTGTCACCTTGGATTGAACTATGGTATATCACTGGGATTTTATTTTTTATTTTCTGGGTAGGCTTAATAATAACTTTTAGTATGCTTATTAATGGACGATACCTCCAGCAAAGCTCTACAGCCCAAAGAGTCAATTTGATTTTAAAACCACACCAGTCTTCACATCGTGAACCAAGAGACTTGTCTTCAGTGAACATCGCAGCAGTTCCTATACCGGACGGTATAGTATGGGACAGGACTGATTATGATGTATTCGGTCTGACTGAACTTTTAAAGCTTAAACATGTATTTAAAATTTCTTTAAGTGATATCATTACCTCCAGTACATTTTCTGATGATTGGGACACTGATACTGTAAACAATTTGATGTCTGATTTAGAAAAAACTGCAGCATTTCCGAACAATGAAATGTTAGAAGGTACTTCAGACTATGATACATTGTACTGTTGCCAACATTATGGTCATCATTTCTTGCACAAATCCATAACACCTAGAAATGTATTTGAATACCACCAGTGGGAACACTGCCCAACTCCTCCAAATAGACCGTATTAACTTAGAGAAGGCATTAGCTGTAGTGGATAATGGGTTAACAACTTTGACCTCCAGGATTTACTCCTTAGGCAACATTGTGTCTTCGGCACTCGACATATTAGAACAATATCTGGCCTTGTTACAACACAGGCAATGTCAGCTACGTTCTATTATGATGTTAAGCGGGACGCTGCAATCTTTGCGTGAAGGCTATGTGCCCTGGTGTTTTATAAACACCACGTCTCTGTTTTCAGAATACAATCTAACTGATAAACAGACAGAAATGGCACAGAGGGGAGCCAAATATACAATGCTGGGTATTGAGAAACTGGAAAGGTTACCATTCACTGTAGCCGAATCACCATCAACAGAATGGCTAATTCATGGCCAGATCACTCTGCTGGTCACTACATTTCAGTTTCAATATTGCCTTGAGCAGAGGCAGGCAGGCAAATATGAAAAAATGGGTAAGGGATACATCAAGGAAACTTGGGAGTTACCATATAGATATCGATGCCGGAATGGGGATCGAGAAGTGTATCTGAGTGGTACAAACTGCAAGAACGCTTTAAGCGGTTCTCTCATGTGTCAAGATATTTCTCTGCACGGAGCCTGTAGCGGTTCAGTAGCAAACTTATCTTGTCACATGTCAGGGACCCCAGCGGCCAAGATCACGCCGGTTTTCCAGCTGCTCTCGAATGGGAGTTACTTAATGCTAAATGATCAGGGTTGCTGTGTGATGCTTCCGGGCGTCGCCTATCTGGTCACTGTAAACTCCAGGGTTACTTGCTGTATGCAAGTATTGTTTCCACCACTGAACACAGTCAGAGAGGCGCCGTTATGGCCTTCACTGAACGTTTCTTTCATACAATTTGATACTCTGAGCAAATTGAAAGCCATGCTTTTACAGCAACCTCCGCTCGAGAAACCTATGAACTTCAAGTTGCAAGGACCTCGACTGAGATACAGGCGCTTATACGTACAAACTGCCCCTTTCATTTCATAGAAATGGTGGGGTGTATCTTCAATATGTCTGATACGAGCGGTATTGTACACCTATTTAAGACCATAGGGCCAGGACTGTTAAGCACCTTTCAGACAGTCCTCGGAGTAATCCCAAATTTTATACACTCCGTATTGGGAAGCGTATTTGGAGGATTCCCGCTCATCCTGTTCCTAATTGCAGGCATCCTGATTATAATATTACTGCTACGCAATGGACGGCCCACTTCCCGAGGGAATGGCGAACACCCTCCTGGAGCGGACACACCATGAACGCATGGTACAACTTCTGGGCATTCCTTGCCTGCGAGAACTCAATGCCTCCTGGTTTCTATCATTTAGACCAGTCTGGGTAGACTGCATCTTACCTGTTCTTCGATGCCTGTTCTGCGGAGAAGAATGCACGTTGGATCTCTGTCTAACGTTTCCATCAGATGCGCCTCCGGACACGGATGCAATGCTGGACCCCATAAAGGCCCACACTCTGCGTTGTCCTCAGCGGCTTCCATTTCTGATGAATGCATTCCTTGAGAATCCATAGGTGCCGTTTGCTCCTGCTGGGTTAGGTGACTCCTCCACAGGCACCCAGGTAACAACTGCAGCACAAGCTGCCGCAGCACCGACTGTTGGCAGTGCTACATTCCATCTATGTGCGATTGACGTTCTCTGTGAGGCATTGGATTTGTCGTCTGCAGCAGCTAACATTGATAATATTGTGCTTCCCAGCCAGGACACCTAATCTTGAATTGGCTCATCGTGTCCGGGGAAAGAATTTGGCTTCTTCACTCGTTTCACAACAAAAAAACTAAATTTGGAACTTTTTCCTAAATTGACACTTTCACTTGAGAAAAGCATGGCCTTCTCCTGCTTATGGTAAAGCAACTTTTGTAGAGAAAGAATATCGACTTTTTCAAGTGGCAACTAGAAATAGCTGAATTTTAACATTTTCTTTTAAACACTTTAACGATTTTTTAAAACCATGTTTTTACTTGCTTTTAAAAATATTTCTAAGTTGTCCAGATTTTAAGTATGGTCATTGTTATCCAATTCGGAAGAGGAGTGGGTGTTATATCCCATATAGAGGCCCTAATGCAGATCCGTTCGTACATGCCCTAAAATGGACGTATTCATATTTGCCCTAATATGGTCATATTCGTACTTACCCTATTTCGGTCATAGCCGCATATGCCCAATTATGGTCATAACTGTACATGTCCTATTATAGTCATGATTCCTTATATAGGCATGATCTTTCACCTACATTGGTCCTCGCTAGCACACAACAAGCTCTGAGGGCTGAACGTTATCTATCCTGTGGTTTTGAATACAGCAGGGTTTTTCCCAAACACAGGCCGACACTGTACTCATCAATTATGCATGGCTCTCTAGGAATACACCACCTGCATAATATGTATGTACAAATTTCACCCCTGACGTCTTCCTCATGTCTAACGACAGACCAATACAAACCATACTAAGGACCAAGACTCTTTAGGGTATAAATACACCACATCTTGCCCCGGTAAGACAGAGGGAACCAAGACTTCCATGCTGACACACTGACCAGAGACGCTGAGGCTCCTGCATGCAGTCGCTCCAGCTGACAGCAGTCTAACACAGCCCTTGCGGGGTGTCCAACTCGAGACCAGGGCGGGGTCCCACACTCTCTCTATTCAGGTATGGGGGTTCGACTAAATCCTAGAGGGATTCTTGGCTTTTAGGCTTTTAGACCTACACATATGCTAGGTACACTCAGGTACATCTGGTTAGGCCTTGTAGGAGTACGCACACTTGCATAATGCTTTTTATATTCATGTATGTATTCAAATTCAAATTCAAAAAGCTTTATTCGATTTTTAGTACAAAGAAATCATAAAAGCTTACATACAAATTAATACGAATCATTAAAAAAATGGCCATACTTAAAAAACATCCAGATTACATTATACACATAATTTTTTTTTTAAAACTTTATCTAAAATCTATTTAGACTAAAAACATCTAGCATCAACAATTTAATTTCCAGTTCATTTAAGTATCCTAACTATTTAATATCATGATTTCATTACAACAACCTTACATGTAATTAATAATTTGTTAAGACAAAGAATATAAGTCTCACCAGAAAAGTTCCTAGCAAGGTCCAATCTCAATTCGTTTTCTATAATGAATCATGCTCTTCAGAAATGTATTCATGATTATCGCAATATGGTAGAACAGTTCTATCCTTTCACTTTGATCGTACTGCTGATAATATATCTCTGCTATTGTCTGCTGATTGCTACAGCACATATATTTTACACTAGAATAACAACTGTTCAATAAATACTTATTGAAACGCCCAGACTGTTTATTCTGTGTAACTCTCTGAGACAAACCGAATAAGTAAGCACGAGTGACTGAGCGAAAGGTAGTACATTCTTTCCACGATTCTGAGGAATTCAGGTTGTCATGATCTAAGGTTGCCAGAAACTAATCTCTCCCAGAGAAGAGGAGATTCTAGTGGCACTGTGAGCTAGCTAATGCAAACCAGGCTAACATATGCGGTGGGGGTGCACAGAGTCAGTCTAACACCAAGCCCACAGTATATGTTATCCAAGCGCACAGGTCCTGCAGGGGTACTATAGGAACTACACGACACTTTAAAAACAGAATGGGAATTTGATTTGAGAATGACTTCGTCATCATCATCAAAACTACGTTATTCGGTCGATAAAAACCATAAAAGTACATCACATACAGCATATGACACCACACAATAAAATTCAGTTAATCAATATATATGGGCGACTTAAAAAAATGTCTTAGTCAAATTTCATTGATACACTAAAAACCCAGCTTACCGTTAAAACATACAAAGTAACATGCAACTAAAAAAAATTGTTAAAAAACAGATCGAGACAAAGTGCCAGCATTAAAGCGGAAATCATTTGGTCATGCAGGTACAATCGATGCACATGTCAGGGAACACCGTTTTCTCCTAAGTCTAACAGCAGCGACTAAACAGCTTGCGATATTAAAACTCTCCCAAGGGTCATTCAGCATCTGAAGATAAAGTAAAGCAGGTCTAACCTGTATAAAACCTTTTCCCCTTAAAATAGGGAGCAAAAACCTGCTACGAATAACACTATAATGGTCACAAAACATTATAAAGTGCATAGTGTCCTGAGTTGAAAAGTTGTCACATGTGCAGGGAGCTAAGTCACTCGCCCTACTCACCCTTGAGACTCAGCTAGTAAATGATGAATCAGATTAAAACGGAATCTGGTGAAAAGTAGGCGATGGAAGGGCTTAGTAACGATTGTCATATATAGTTCAATCTGAGGAGAGGTTTTTAGCAAAAGATATGCTTTTACTGAAGGTTTCATTAGCTCAATGGCCTCTTTCTCTACTGACAATAGATTCAGAAAATGTGTTTTTAACCACACACCAAATCCTCTTTTCTTATTTTTTCGGGGAAATCAAAGAGCTCAGGGCGCCCTAGTTTATATAAAATTAGCTTAACATGTTGTAACCACGGGATACAACTGACTCTCACCAAGGCGACACAATCCCTGACAACCTTGTGGTTCAAAGTTAACTCTGGCTTAATCCAGGTCTTGAGCCAACAGACCACCGGGGCCAGCCTTATCCAATCTGATACGTAGCTAATGCCTAACTCTTGATGTATTACAAAAGTGGGGGTAGATTGGGGAACAGACAAAAGAGAGCTTAAAAACTTAATTTCAACAAACTGTAGCCCCTCCCCCGACATTTAACCCCAGATCGCAGACCCATACCTTGCAATAGCTATGCATTTAGACCTGTAGATGTTAAGCATAGCTGCAATTGGTCTGGCCCCAAGTCGCTGAGCAAAACCATGAACGGCAGCCGTAGACCTTGCCATCACACTTTTGTTTGCTTTCTGTTGGGGGACCCACGAGCCCCTCTCTTCGAATAGTACCCCCAAATAGGTGAAAGTGGCCACCCTAGTAAGCTCTACGCCTTCACAATGAAAAGTTTTAGGCTTTCTGGATCTCTGTCCCATGGTCATTGTATGTGATTTGGCTATGTTGACTATTAAATTTAGTGATTGCATGAAGGCCCCAAAGGAGTCCAAATGTCTCTGAAGCCCTACAGCTGTACGGGCCAATAATACAGCGTCATCTGCGTATAGTAGAGCAGGAATAACCCAGTCCCCTACTCGCGGAATATCTAGCGTGGCTGAGTCTAAACATTTTCCTAGGTTATTTATATATAAGGTAAAAAGCAATGGCGCTAAAATACAGCCCTGACGGATGCCTCTCCCAGACCTAAAGTGCTTTGTGCAATTACCTTCTTGGCTGACTTGCGGAGAGATCCCTGTGTAAGTCAGTCAAGAAGTGAACTAAACATTGATCTATTCCCATGTCTATTAAAATGGACCATAACTTTGATCTGTTAACCAGGTCAAAGGCCAAGGAAAGGTCCAAGAAGGCCAGCTGCAATGTCCCCGCCTTAGCCAATGTGTATTTCCCTGCTATTAAATGTAAGTTTAAACACTGATCCAGAGTGCTACTACCTTTTCTAAAACCATACTGAAGGTTTGTTAAAACACCAATTTCATTCAACCAATCCATTAATTTAGTTAAAATCACTCTTCCTAATATTTTTACAGCAGAATCAATTAAAGATATCGGCCTATAGCAACTTGGGTCCCCTCTATGACGACCAGGATGTGGGTAAGCCCTGTTGACTTGACACATTGTAAACGTTTGTCAGAATTTTGGCCCAAAAAGTTGGATTTTGTTTATACAGGCCAGCCGGAACCCCGTCCGGATGGGGGCCTTATTGCTGGTCATTTGCTTTATGGCCGATTCTACTTCCCCATCGTTAAAAACCACTACAGAGAGAGAATGGATTCAATTTTGGTTCGTTCTTTTTAAATTTTAAGGTAATTTGCAATTAATTTACCTGTTTTATTTTTCCCTCCATAGTATCTAGCACTTTCTTTCAGAAGATAGGAGGCAGCATTTTCTGTAGACAGTTTATTGTATTTGAATGTTTCAACAATAAGCTTATTAAGATGGGTAATGGAGTTAGTGGCCTTATAAAGGGTTTCCAAATGTTTAATATGTTTAATACGATCAAGTGCTTTCTGAGCGTTTAATTTTTTCTTTCCGGAAACATTGGAGATGGTAAAATTTATAGGTGATGCTTTAAATGAGTCTCATGCAATATGAAAGGGATGCTGGTGGATTAGTTAAAGGAGAAAAATTCAGAAATGAAAGACTCAAATGTGGAGGTAAAAATCGGATCTAGTAACAAGGAGGTGTTAAAATGCCATCTTCTACTAACAGCAACAAGGGAGAGTAATTCTAAATCTAATATTTCTGGGGCATGATCTGAGATCAATAAGTAACCAATGTCTGCATGTATGATGTGTTGTGCCAATGGTTTGGAGACAAATAAATATTCAATTCGAGATTGGGAAAGATGTGTAGGAGAGAAAAATGTGCATTCTTGTGAGAAGTGGATTACATAATCTCCATGTGCCAACAAGAGATCTCTTATCAATAGTTGCAATGAATTGGTGATGCATTGCAGATGGTGCGAACAATGTTTTAGAGTTGCGATCTCAAACTAAGTTACAATCACCACCAAAAATTACATACTCTGTTGATATAGACATTAATTTAACAGAAATAGCAGGCCAAAACATATGACCAGTTTTAGTAGGTGCATATACCTTAAACAGGGAGACAGGAACATTGTTAATCCGAAGATGTGCAATCATCCATCTTCTGTTATCATCTGACTCCTGGGTAAGGAGTGTAACGGGAAGTTTTTTTGTGGCAGAGAATAATAACTCCATTTCTTTTCCCAGAGCCAGGAGAAGAGAAAACATTTCCCACCCATTGATGTTTACGTTTTTGAACTTCTGAGACAACCACATGAGTTTTTTGCAGAAATGATATATCTGCTTTAAGTTTGGCTAAATGGGTGAGTACTCTTTGCTGTTCAATTGGGGAACCCAAACCTTTAACATTCCAAGAGGTAATGCGTAACATCATTTAACAAGGAATCATAGCTAGCAAACACAGATTAGAGTTATTGTGATAGATAAAAACTATAATATAATATAAAAGCACACTCTCTGAAAAGAAAGAAAGATAGCTAGTAAATACTAGATGAAGTGAAAATATGTAAAAGGAAATAAAGGAGAGAAGAGAAGGAGAAAGAAGAAAAGGAAGAAAAGAAGCAAGAGGAAGAAATAGAATCAATATAAAGAAAAAACACAATGACATACCAAAAACATTGGGATGATGGCACTACCAGTTGGAGCTCTAGGGTGGGTCGGGAAGGAGGGCAGACCATCCAAATGGACGAGGGAGAAAATGTGATCAAATAAGAAGACATCACCTAACAAGAACAAAGGAAAGAAGCATAGTTAGCATTCCGGACAACCTATAGGTATAAAATAAAACAATTAGTAGATACATTAACAGAACTTTGCATAATATTCATAAAGAATAATCAAGTAATAGACAGTCTTGCAACTTCCATTTCTTCTTCTCTGCAGTTTCTATAAAGTGTTGTAGTGAAGCAGGAACAGCATAGGTCGTTGTCCTATTTTTTTAAGTTACTTTGAAAAGACATTGATAGAAAAATCAGAATCTGCTATTGAGATTCCGAAGTGCTGGTCGCATTTCAAGAAATTTCTTTCATTTATCCACCGTAACTTTGGAATGTTCCTGAGAAAAGAACAACGGAGCCCCTTGCCATAATACTCAATGTTTTAGTTTATCTGCTTCTAAAACTTACAATAAATTAGTATATTGCAAAAAGTAGAGAATGACACCTCTTGGCTTCTGAGAGGTAGATGCCACACGTGAATTGTGACCCAGTCTGTGTGCATGCTGGATGTTCAAAACTGGAATTCAGGAAGATCCAGAGCTTTCAGGAGAAAGGATTGAAAAACTAGATAGGATTGGATCCTTCCAAACCCTCTGCCAAACCATAAATGCATACATTATTACGCCTATTGTGGTTTTCAAGATCTTCCACCTGTTTTTTAAGATGAGATATCTCCGCTTGCAAAGGAGGAAGTTAAGTGAGAACTTGAGTTGACTCCACCTTCTGTTCCATTTGTGCAACTTTATTATCAATAACAGACCATTTGTCATCCAAGGTTTGTATGTGTCTGTTCATTTCTTCCACATATGGTTTGAAAGCTCATATTTCCTCCAAAAAGTGCTCCATAGACACTGGCAGAGGAGATTTAGCATGTGAGGGAGGATCTTTTTAACCCCGTTGTTTGATGATAGTGCTGAAGTGGCAGGTGATTTAAAAGAAAGTTTGGTAGCCGGAAGTGGAATATTTTATGTTGACGTTACTGAGGAGGAATGTGGGCCATTACGTTCTGAGTCCTCCTTGCTGCCTTGTAAGACAGAGCATGAGTTGTAGTCCGACAGAGCTACAGAAGTGGTTTGTGATGTTAAAACTGCAGAGTTGTATCTGAATGACTTTGTTTTCCCCCTAAAAACAAATGGCAGAGTGAAAATAACTTCCTGTCTGTCTCTTCTTATCCTCTTTTACCGTTATTAACAAATTAATATGATGCTGTCACTAAAAGAGAAATTGTAACTTGAAAGGTAAAGCATGAGAGTAGTTATCATGGTAAAATTCAGAGCCTCTCAATGCCATTTATAAAAATATGTATTTTTGTGTGCAGAAGAATTTTGAGTAGACATGCAAATCCAAGGAGTTGTCAACAATAGCCAGTACTGCAAATTTAAAAAAGAAATAGTTCCAAGGGATGCTTAGAAAAACATTTTCTCAAAAACACAAAGATATATTAAATGCTGCTCAAATCCATAAATTGGAGAAGTAACTGCAGAAAGGCTTGGCAAACATGGTATTTGGTTAGGGAAAGTAAAAGATATTATGCACAGTTGTATCACAGGAGATGTTAAATCCATTTGTATGCATCAAAGTTGCCTTGCGTTTCTCCTTCAGACTACAATAAATGCCACCATTGCAGAAAGTATTGTGGGGGAGATAAAAGATGAAAAAAAAATGCCCAAGGTAAAATAAATTGAAGATTTATGTCGCTTCGGAGAGCGCGCTGTACATTATTGCCAGAGGGATATGAATGTGAAACAAAATGGCGGGCACGACTCCTGAGACGAAGATGCGCGTAAGAAATATAAAAAACAAATGCAGTTTTGGCTGGGGGGGTGTTGCAACAAATTTTTTAACATGATCTTTAATGTTTGGGACTTGAGGAATGATTCTGCCTGCATGCTTGCCTTGCTTCCATATTTCACTATAATTACTTATGTGGTCCAGTCAGTGTACTTACCAAAAAGTTCCCAAAATTTTAGAATTATTTTCTTTTTCTTGTTCAGCTACACTACAGGTCTATCTCATTCGGGACAGGACTACCACATGAGCCTGTACAAGGAAGTTAGGAACAATGCCTATCTATTTCCATGGGAAATAAAATGATTCGAATAGGCTTACTCCTGTGGACTGGAGAGGTTTGTATTGATTAGGTAAATACAGAGTAGTAGAGTGGCTCCAATGCCAAGCTCTAATTAAGTGATTGTGGTCTGTGAGGACTGTCATGGGACACATGTCACATGATGGTGGTTAGAGACTGTTCTCACTTCTCAGTTGGTCGCACATGACTGCACCATCCTATTCTCTGCCCACTTGATTCTCCTCATGCACCTTGTCACTTACATTGATTCTACAATATTGACATTTACTTTATACATTGCATAGGCTTTCTAGCCTGCTTCTTCAGGAAAGCTCCATAACACTCCTACTTACTGGACTGGTTCAGCCCTGCACCCAAGATGGACATTCTGAGAAGAAGAATGCAGATGCACAGTACATTTTGGCATTTATATAGAGTATAATTTTTCATTCCTTAATAACAATTTTAAGAACTATGTGGGACCTCCCTGTTTTGTGTTTTCCAACCCTAGGTAGCACAGCAATTCAAAACTTGGGCACTGTCATCTTCCTTTCATAACAGATGTGATTATGTACAATTCATCAACTTGATGAATGTTGTGTTTGTCTTTGTCTCACCTTTCCCCAACTCACCACTCTATCTATTCATCAAACCCCTAACACTCTTCCCCCAGGTTGTGTGATCTATTAAAGTGTGACTTAATAGTTTACGCCATAAATGGATCACATACTATGTGGGGTGATGTTAGAGATTGGGTTTCTGGTTGGCAAAGGTATTCACCCTGTCCAAGCAGGAACCACAATCCTAGTCAGGGTAAGCTAGATACACTAAAAGATAACCTGTGCTCCCCCTCTGGATCTTGGCTCAGAGCAATCAGGCTTATCTAAAAAGGCAAACTTTAAAGTATTTGTGCAACACACACACACAGTAACACAAGGATTTCATTCACTCAAGCCATCAATGCTGATGGTACAGAAAGAGCAATTCCTGACCACTTGCCCTCCGGGGAAGAATATAGTGAGCCTAAATCAAACACTGAAGAATGTTTTTAACACACTCAATGAATCTCATTAATCCCTGGTAACAAATCCAGAACACAGCAGCCAGACTTATTAGGAGAGTCCCTCATTGTCATCACATCTCTCCACATCTGAGACATCTGCACTGGCTTTCGTTGGAACAGCGTAATACATTTAAAGCTCTGATGCTGGCCTTCAGAACTCTACACGGCGATGCCCCTCACCAACAAAACCCGCTTCCTACGGATCCCAAAATTTGCGCAGTCACGTCATGGAGGCAGCTCCTTTACTGTACTCACAGATAAACTATGGAATAGACTTCCATCTAATCTAAGTTGGACTGAGCCTCTGACAACCTTCAAAAGGCAACACAAAACCTGGTTATTTGACATGGCTTAGTTTTAAGCGGTCCCTCTGCTAGTCTTTTATTTTGTCTGCTTGAGCGCTGGAATGCTTCTGTTTGACGCAGCTATGCGCTTTATCAAGTGATGATTGATGAATTGATTGAACAAAAGTAGAAGTGTTGTCAGATAAAATAACAGCACTTTGTGAATGCTCCACAATGAAACAAGAGATGTAGACAAACTCACACGTTGGGATATCCAACTTGCTGCAGCTAATATGCCCTTGTCACACCCTGACGCTAGAAGGTGCTGGCCTGCACATGTGTAGATATGGATTAGCTGAATTAGCTGTGCATACATTTTCATCTCAGTAGTGGGCCCATTTCATTAATCAGGTATGAAGTGGCATCCTGCCTAATCTACATTTAGCATATATCTCTTCCACATCCAGTTCAAATAGTATGGCTCACTGCCTGAAAATGGCTTCATTTTATCACTCAGCAAAAAACACTAAGATTGACCCATCATAACACAGAAATGTGTGCCTAAGGGTGAACCTCTTCCCTACTTCGAAGTCTCAAGCTTTGATTTCCAAGGAAAGAAATAAGTTAAAGAGCACTCTGATTCATTTTGATTCTGAATGCAGAAACTAAAGTTGAAGTAAAAGTCCTCGGGTGTGTGCACATAGCTCAGGATGGACTTGGCACAGAGGTATTATTGGTAGATTACACCTATACATATTTGCATTATATCCATCTGGCTTCTAGCATCCAGAGGGAGCATTAAACAGAGCACAAGATTCCACTGTAGGCATGGGTTTTTCATCCAGATGGCTTTGCCGAATCCTCCTGTCGGAGGCTGGCTCTCTATATAGTGCACTAAAAAGAAGTACACTGTGCAGAGAGTCCAGTGAGTCCCAGATTGGTTTACAGAGGCAAAAGTACACAATGCTAACGCTCTCTTTTGTGGTTGTGTGGGTGAGCAGTTAGGCTTATCAGAAGGTAGTGCTAAGCATTTGTTGTACTCACAGAGGCAATAAATGAGACAGACACTCAAAGTATAAATCCAATACCAATTTAGAAAAATAAAACATATATACTTCCAAGAACTTTGTTCAAAGGTAAGTACTGTGGGCCTCATTTACAAGAAAATGCAGCAGCATGGCACCGCAAGCCCTTTAGCTGCGCCACGCTGCAGCACTGTCAAAGCACAGGGATGCATCATATCTACAAAGATATGATGGATCCCTTTGCTCTCCCCTGCGCTGGCACACAATTATCTGCCATGCACCAATGGAGGCACCCTTGCACCATAGTGCAAGGATGCCTGCATCACGGGAAGGATTGTTTATGTGCAGGAAGATGTCTGAAATGGCATTTTCAACTTCTATGTGTGCTGCATTAGCACACATAGAACTTGTAAAATGTCTTTTTTTTAATGATTGTTTATGTGAGGAAGGGGCACCTTCCTGCACATAAACAATCATAAGAGGTGATTTCCTCGTTCTATGTGTGATGCAGAAGGCAGCACGCATAGAAAGAGGAAAAAAAACAAGGAGAAATTAATACATTTCTCCTCGGTGTGCCTCGCTAAGCGTCCCCTGGGGAGGCGTAGCATTCAGACGCATTTCCAGGTTTACGATGTCTCATAAATCTGGAAATGTGTCACGTTCAATGGGTGTTGCGTGGGAACACATACAGCAACACCCATGGAACTCCCCTTTCACACAAAGTGCTGCGTGTACAGGGGCTGTATTCACAAGGACAGGTAAAGCCACTCAGGGTGGCTTTTCCTCTCCTTGTAAATATGGGGCAGCAAAATGCACCGCCGGTGCGTCAGAAAAAGTGATGCACCAGCGGTGCAAGGGGCTTGTAAATGAGCCCCTGCTTTTCTTAGAAATGATCAAAGTTCAGAAAATAGTTCACAGTTGTGCGCAGTTAGGCACAATGTATTCCTATGAAGGAAAAAGCATAAATGCATAGAAAGTAGTGCAGTTGGTTTTAGGGGTTCAACTTCTGGGTTTATTGTGATAGCAAACCAAGATCTAAAGTTCCCCCAGCGGTTCCTCGGGAGAGTCCCGTATTCGGCCGCAAGCAGGGTGCTGAAGGCATTAGTAGCTGGTGTGAAACGAGGAAAGGGGGCACTTAAACAGGCTACAGAAGGGAACTTGTAGGCACTTCTGAGGGCTCCCAAATGGCGGCTCAGGTTGCAGGGGCCTCTGGGGCATGGGAGCAGAGCCGGATCGTCATTATCCAGGTTGGGAGGGCTGAGTGCAAAGCAGGTAGGTCGACCAGGCACGTGCGCAAAGGCGCTCTTCACGTTCAGGGGCAAACAGCTGGCAGGGACGATTTCAGGACTGCTGGGCCCCTCACAGAGTGAGTCTCAAGGGTTCTGACATCCCTCAACAGGTGCTTACTTCCTGGGCAGTTGAAGTCCTGACTGGACTCTTTGTTGTAGATCTTGGTGCATGGCAGAGATTGGTACGGCATGGCTCCGGTTGGTCCTGGTGTCTCCACACTCGGTAGGGAGACAGATGTGACCTTTCAGAGCAATAGTACCTCTTCCTGAGCATTGTGGCATTGGTCGGGCGAGGGAGCTGCAAGCCGATAAACTGGACTATGCGTGTTCGGTGCCTGCACACTGCAGGGGAGTAGCTTCTCTACTCCAAGGGAGTTCTTGGGTGATTGGTGAAGGGCTGGTAGTCCTCTGGGGTCTTAGAGGCCGCACAGCAGCAGGATGAGACAGTTCACCTCGATGGTCGAGTCTTGAAGTAGAAGGCAAGTTTCACACCAAACGTCCACAGCAGGCACTCAGTTATTGGGTTCAGTAGCTCTTCTTTGTCCATTTCTTCTTTAGGTCCATTGAATCTGAAGTTCTGGGTCGAGGGGTGCCACCAAAATACTAAATTTAGGGGCGTTAAAGGGAGTGACAGGTAGTAGCCAATGGGCTGCCTACCTCTGGGGTGTCTACACTCTCTATGTGACAACTTCCTGTGGGAAGCAGTCACAACCCTGACCATAATAGGCTAATTCTCACCAACACAAGAAGGAGGAATCTGAAAAGTGGGGTCCACATCACCTGCCCCACCTTAGTGGTGGTGCTAGCTGAATGTGTGCAAACCTCCTAATCTTACTAATTTTCATGCCTGTGCTCCTGCCAAAAGTGGGGTCTGGACAAGGGGGTCAGTGTCTTCCACTAACTGGAGAGGCCTGGCTTGCATTTCAAAGGGGGCATCACCTTTGAAGCTTCCCACCCTGGAATGCCATTGTGTCCTGGAGGAAGTGTGAAGCACTTATACCCAGAGAAGGATTTGTTCCCGGCCTCTGAGATCAAAGGCTCTCACCCCATGAGGCCAGAAACATGTCTAGAAGTAGTGGGCTGGCTGAGATCACACTAGTAGTTGGTAGGTTTACAGGGTGCACCTCTAAGGTGCCCTTAGGGTGCATTTATTAATAAATACCACACCAGCATAAGTGTCGGTTTATTAAGACAAGATGTTGGTACCAAACATCTTGGGGTATAGTGAAGCCATCATTGAGCTGGGGAACTCGTAATGGCGAGTGTCCAGCCCATGTACTATCTATGGCTTCCCTACACACTGACAATATCCAAGAATGGACTTAGATATTGTAGGGTCATATGAGCTCAGGCAGATATGACCACGCCTGGGACATAATTGATGAACCCAAAGTAAACCTTTATCCCTCCATGATTTCCCAAAAATAGGCCTATTGCTGAATTTTTAGAAGATTATTGTGCTAAATGGAAGAGTGAAAGAATCGTTCTCTATCTCGCAGATGTGAGAAAAGTAATGGCTTTAGTAGTTTAGAAGTAGTTTTATGAACAGGGGATGACAGAAAGAGTGTTTTTTGAGAAAAAGAGACAAATTCTTTGAATGAGGAAGGGGATAAAAAGGATACCTAAATATCTTTCCAAACGGGAGAAAATTCTATAGAGATCTCCAACAGACATTTGGAAGTTTGTTTAAGTAGAAATGCAGGGGCATATTTACAAGGGCTTATTGCCACAGGAACATCACTTTTTGTGACATTCCTGTGGCAATAATCCCTTCACCTTATTTACAACACTACACTTAGCATGAAAGGGGTGGACAAAAGGTTTTGTGATGGGCGTTCTTCCGCAACACTCATTGATTTTGACACTGCCCCCTATTTAAAAGGGTGGCATAAATATGGGGCAGCGCCAAAATTAAGACCAGGGAAAACCTGGTCTTAACAAGGCAAAACGAGGAGAAATGTTTAATTTCTCCTCGTTTTTGCTCTTTCAATGTGTGCTGCATTGTGCGGCACCCATAGAAACCGCAAATTGCCATGAATGATTGTTTATGTGGAGGAAGGTGTCCCTTCCTGCACATAAACAATTATTAAACAATGACGATTTGCAACTTCTATGTGTGCTGCACAATGTACCACACATAGGAGTTACAAATCACCATTAGAGATTGTTTAGGTGCAGGAAAGGATATTTTCCTGCACATAAGCAATCATTCCCTCAATGCAGACACCCTTGCACTATGGTGCAAGGGTGCCTGCATTAGCGGTAGGCAAAATGCAGGGATGTGCCGTACCATTGTCAATATAGCACATCCCTGCATCTTCAGAATTGCGGAGCATGGCGTTAGCAATTTTTGCTTAAAGCCATGCTTCCCCATCCACTTGTAAATATGCTCCGCAGTATGATAAGTTTGAAAACCAGGGAAATGTATGCCTCCTTGACATTCACTACATTTTAACTTGAGAAGAGACATACGTGATCTTTTAATTATGCCATAGAAAGGAAGAAAGCATAGAATACATATTTTTTTTAAAAAGTAAGCAGAATTAGTAAGAGGGATGGCAGAGATAGTATAAAAATGATGAGTGCAAGGATCATTTTAATAGTGTCAAGCCTACCCAACCATGAGAGATAAAGAGGATGCTATTTAGCAATGGAAGTAGATAACGTTGTGATAACTGCATTGAGGTTTAGAGATACATTGTATTTAGTAGAAGATGAAATCCATAATTCCAGATATTTAACTTTATGAAGGCTCCAGATAAAATTGGATTGAGAAAAGTCCTGTTTAAAACATAAAATATTAAGAGGAAGATTTTCGCACTTATCATGATTCAATTTATAACCAGAAAGAGTGGAAAAGGAATTGACTTCTTCAAAGAAAGCCGAGAAGTAGGATGCAGGCTTGGAAAGGAACAGAAGAATATCGTTAGCATAGACACACAATTTAGTATGAGTATTTCCATTTTGGAAGCCAAAAATACTAGAGTTTTGTCTAATCTTTGCAAGAAAGGTTTCCAGTGTAACAAGAAAAAGAAGTGGGGATAAGGGACGTCCTTGCCTTACACCTCTTTGTAGAGAAAAAGATGGGGAAATTAGACCAATTGCTAAAACAAATGCTTTCGGAGCAGTATTTGATAAGTATATTTAAGAAATATATTTGGGGCCAAAACCAAACCAGGAAAGTGTATGAAAGATAACTGTCCAATCAATGCAGTCAAAAGAATTTTCAGCGTCTAGGGAAATTTATTGGGAAAAGTTTATTGAAAAATACCCTAGGATTGTCAGAAATATATCTGCCTTTGATAAAACCAGACTGCTCTTTATCATTAATAAGTGATAAGAAGGGATCTAAACAGAGGGCAAGTATTATAGCAAATATTTTATAGTCAGAACTTACTATAGAAATCAGTCTATAATGTTTACAGAAGTTTGGGTCTCGTCCATCTTTAGGGATGAGGCAAATAAGTGCCCCCTGAAAGGTACCACTGGAGGCTTTGGATGAGATTAAGTAAGAGAAAAGATCATGGAGCATTGCAAGAAGAAGTTTGAAAAAATGTGAATAGAATTCAATAGGAAAACCATCTGGTCCAGGACCTTTTCCTGTTTTAATTAATCTAATTGCTTGAGAGATATCTTCAAGGGATACAACTATTTCTAATGAGGAAAAATCTATATTGGGTTGAAATATTTCTGAATGGAGAATAGATATTGTTGTATAGTATATAGGTCTGGTTGGATACAGGGGTATAAAGAGTACTATAAAATGTATTAAATTCTTCTAGAATTTCTGCATCTTTAAAAACAGGATGGGAATTTGATTTGAGAATGAATTCATCATCATCATCAAAACTACTTTATTCGGTTGATAAAAACCATAAAAGTACATCACATACAGCATATGACACCACACAATAATAACATCTAAAATTCAGTTAATCAATATATTTGGGCAACTTAAAAAAAATTTGTAGTCAAACTTCATTGATACACTAAAAACCCAGCTTACCATTAAAACATACAAAGTAACACGCAACTAAAAAAAAATAGTTAAAAAACAGATCGAGACAAAGTTCCAGCATTAAAGCGGAAATCATTTGGTCATGCAGGTACAATAGATGCACATGTCTGGGGACACCGTTTTCTCCTAAGTCTAACAGCAGCGACTAAATAGCTTGCGATATTAAAACTCTCCCAAGGGTCATTCAGCATCTGAAGATAAAGTAAAGCAGGTCTAACCTGTATAAAACCTTTTCCCCTTAAAATAGGGAGTAAAAACCTGCTACGAATAACACTATAGAGGTCACAAAACATTATAAAGTGCATAGTGTCCTGAGTTGAAAAGTTGTCACATGTGCAGGGGGCTAAGTCACTCGCCCTACTCCACCCTTGAGAGTCAGCTAGTAAATGATGAATCAGATTAAAACGGAATCTGGTTAAAAGTAGGCGATGGAAGGGCTTAGTAACAATTGTCATATATAGTTCAATCTGAGCAGAGGTTTTTAGCAAAAGATATGCTTTTACTGAAGGTTTTATTAGCTCAATGGCCTCTCTCTCTACTGACAATAGATTCAGAAAATGTGTTTTTACCCACACCAGATCCTCTTTTCTTATTTTTTCCGGGAAATCAAAGAACTCAGGGCACCCTAGTTTATATAAAATTAGCTTAACATGTTGTAACCACGGGATACAACTGACTCTCCACGGTGACACAATCCCTGACAACCTCGTGGTTCAAAGTTAACTCTGGATTAATCCAGGTCTTGAGCCAACAGACCACCGGGGCTAGCCTTATCAAATCTGATACGTAGCTAATACCTAACTCTTGATGTATTGCAAAAGTGGGGGTAGATTGGGGAACAGACAAAAGAGAGCTTAAAAACTTAATTTCAACTAACGGTAGCCCCTCCTCCGACTTATAACCCCAGATCGCAGACCCATACATTGCAATAGCTATGCATTTAGACCTGTAGATGTTAAGCATAGCTGCGATTGGCCTGGCCCCAAGTCGCTGAGCAAAACCATGAACGGAAGCCATAGACCTTGCCATCGCACATTTTTTTGCTTTCTGTTGGGGGACTCACGAGCCCCTCTCTTCGAATAGTACCCCCAAATAGGTGAAAGTGGCCACCCTAGTAAGCTCTACGCCTTCACAATGAAAAGTTTTAGGCTTTCTGGATCTCTGTCCCATGGTCATTGTATGTGATTTGGCTATGTTGACTATTAAATTTAGTGTTTACATGAAGGCCCCAAAGGAGTCCAAAAGTCTCTGAAGCCCTACAGCTGAACGGGCCAATAATACAGCGTCATCCGCGTATAGTAGAGCAGGAATAACCCTGTCCCCTACTCGCGGAATATCGAGGGTGGCTGAGTCTAAAAAATGTCCTAGGTTATTTATATATAAGGTAAAAAGCAATGGTGCTAAAATACAGCCCTGACGGACGCCTCTCCCAGACCTAAAGTGCTTTGTGCAATTACCTTCTTGGCTGACTCTCACCCTTGCGGAGAGATCCCTGTGTAAGTCAGTCAAGAAGTGAACTAAACATTGATCTATTCCCATGTCTATTAAAATGGACCATAACTTTGATCTGTTAACCAGGTCAAAGGCCAAGGAAAGGTCCATGAAGGCCAGCTGCAATGTGCCCGCCTTAGCAATGTGTATTTCCCTGCTATTAAATGTAAGTTTAAACACTGATCCAGAGTGCTACTACCTTTTCTAAAACCATACTGAAGGTTTGTTAAAACACCACTTTCATTCAACCAATCCAATAATTTAGTTAAAATCACTCTTCCTAATATTTTTACAGCAGAATCAATTAAAAATATCGGCCTATAGCAACCTGGGTCCCCTCTATGGCCTTTTTTGAATACTGGGATATTAATTGAGGATGACCAGGATGTGGGGAAGCCCTGTTGACTTGACACATTGTAAACTTTTGTCAGAATTTTGGCCCAAAAAGTTGGATTTTGTTTATACAGGTTGGCCGGAACCCCGTCCGGACCGAGGGCCTTATTGCTGGTCATTTGCTTTATGGCTGATTCTACTTCCCCTTCGTTAAAAACCACTACAGAGAGAGAATGGATTCAATTTTGGTTCGTTCTTTTTTAAATTTTAAGGTAATTCGCAATTAATTTACCTGCTTTATTTTTCCCTCCATAGTATCTAGCACTTCCTTTCAGAAGATAGGAGGCAGCATTTTCTGTAGACAGTTTATTGTATTTGAATGTTTCAACAATGAGCTTATTAAGATGGGTAATGGAGTTAGTGGCTGTATAAAGGGTTTCCAAATGTTTAATATGTTTAATAAGATCAAGTGCTTTCTGAGAGTTTAATTTTTTCTTTTCGGAAACATTGGAGATGGTAAAATCTCTAGGTGATGCTTTAAATGAGTCTCATGCAATATGAAAGGGATGCTGGTGGATGAGTTAAAGGAGAAAAATTCAGAAATGAAAGACTCAAATGTAGAGGTAAAAATCGGATCTAGTAACAAGGAGGTGTTAAAATGCCATCTTCTACTAACAGCAACAAGGGAGAGTAATTCTAAATCTAATATTTCTGGGGCATGATCTGAGATCAATAAGTAACCAATGTCTGCATGTATGATGTGTTGTGCCAATGGTTTGAAGACAAATAAATATTCAATTCGAGATTGGGAAAGATGTGTAGGAGAGAAAAATGTGCTTTCTTGTGAGTAGTGGATTACATAATCTCCATGTGCCAACAAGAGATCTCTTATCAATAGTTGCAATGAATTGGTGATGCATTGCAGATGGTGCGAACGATGTCTTAGAGCTGCGATCTCAAACTAAATTACAATCACCACCAAAAATGACATACTCTGTTGATATAGACATTAATTTAGCAGAAATAGCAGGCCAAAACCTATGACCAGTTTTAGTAGGTGCATTTACATTAAACAGGGAGACAGGAACATTGTTAATCCGAAGATGTGCAATCATCCATCTTCTGTTATCATCTGACTCCTGGACAAGGAGTGTAACAGGAAGTTTTTTGTGGCAGAGAATAATAACTCCATTTCTTTTCCCAGAGCCAGGAGAAGAGAAAACATTTCCCACCCATTGATGTTTACGTTTTTGAACGTCTGAGACAACCACATGAGTTTTTTGCAGAAATGATATATCTGCCTTAAGTTTGGCTAAATGGGTGAGTACTATTTGCTGTTTAATTGGGGAACCCAAACCTTTAACATTCCAAGAGGTAATGCGTAACATCATTTAACAAGGAATCATAGCTAGCAAACACAGGTTAGAGTTATTGTGATAGATAAAAACTATAATATAATATAAAAGCACACTCTCTGAAAAGAAAGAAAGATAGCTAGTAAATAATAGATGAAATGAAAATATGTAAAAGGAGATAAAGGAGAGAAGAGAAGGGGAAAGAAGAAAAGGAAGAAAAGAAGCAAGAGGAAGAAATAGAATCAATATAAAGAAAAACCACAATGACATACCAAAAACATTGGGATGATGGCACTACCAGTTGGAGCTCTAGGGTGGGTCGGGAAGGAGGGCAGACCATACAAACAGACAAGGGAGAAAATGTGATCAAATAAGAAGACATCACCTAACAAGAACAAAGAAAAGAAACATAGTTAGCATTCAGGACATCCTATAGGTATAAAATAAAACAATTTGTAGATACATTAACAGAACTTTGCATAATATTCATAAAGAATAATCAAGTAATAGACAGTCTTGCAACTTCCATTTCTTCTTCTCTGCAGTTTCTATGAAGTGTTGTAGTGAAGCAGGAACAGCATAGGTCGTTGTCCTATTTTTTTAAGTTACTTTGAAAAGACATTGATAGAAAAATCAGAATCTGCCATTGAGATTCCGAAGTGCTGGTCGCATATCAAGAAATTTCTTTCATTTATCCACTGTAACTTTGGAATAGTCATGAGAAAAGAACAATGCAGCCCCTTGCCATAATGCTCAATTTTTTAGTTTATCTGCTTCTAAGACTTACAATAAATTAGTATATTGCAAAAAGTAGAGAATGACACCTCTTGGCTTCTGAGAGGTAGATGCCACACGTGAATTGTGACCCAGTCTGTGTGCATGCTGGATGTTCAAAACTAGAATTCAGGAAGATCCAGAGCTTTCAGGAGAAAGGATTAAAAAACTAGATAGGATTGGATCCTTCCAAACCCTCTGCAAAACCATAAATGCATAAATTATTACGCCTATTGTGGTTTTCAAGATCCTCCACCTGTTTTTTAAGATGAGATATCTCCGCTTGCAAAGGAGGAAGTTGTTAAGTGAGAACTTGAGTTGACTCCACCTTCTGTTCCATTTGTGCAACTTTATTACCAATAACAGACCATTTGTCTTTCATTGTTTGTATGCGTATGTTCATTTCTTCCACATATGGTATGTTTGTAAGCTCATATGTCCTCCCAAAAGAGCTCCATAGACATTGGCAGAGGAGATTTAGCATGTGAGGGAGGATCTTTTTAACCCCTTTGTTTGATGAGAGTGCTGAAGTGGCAGGTGATTTAAAAGAAAGTTTGGTAGCCGGAAGTAGAATATTTTATGCTGACGTTCCTGAAGAGGAATGTGGGCCATTACGTTCTGAGTCCTCCTTGCTGCCTTGTAAGACAGAGCATGGGTTGTAGTCCGACAGAGCTACAGAGGTGGTTTGTGATGTTAAAACTGCAGAGTTGTATCTGAAAGACTTTGTTTTCCCCATAAAAACAAATGGCAGAGTGAAAATAACTTCCTGTCTGTCTCTTCTTATCCTCTTTTACCATTATTAACAAATTAATATGATGCTGTCACTAAAAGAGAAATTGTAACTTGAAAGGTAAAGCATGAGAGTAGTTATCATGGTAAAATTCAGAGCCTCTCAATGCCATTTATAAAAATATGTATTTTTGTGTGTAGAAGAATTTTGAGTAGACATGCAAATCCAAGGAGTTGTCAACAATAGCCAGTACTGAAAATTTAAAAAAGAAATAGTTCCAAAGGATGCTTAGAAAAACATTTTCTCAAAAACACAAAGATATATTAAATGCTGCTCAAATCCATAAATTGGAGAAGTAACTGCAGAAAGGCTTGGCAAACATGGTATTTGGTTAGGGAAAGTAAAAGATATTATGCACAGTTGTATCACAGGAGATGTTAAATCCATTTGTATGCATCAAAGTTGCCTTGCGTTTCTCCTTCAGACTACAATAAATGCCACCATTGCATAAAGTATTGTGGGAGAGATAAAAGATGAAAAAAAATGCCCATGGTATAATCAATTGAAGATTTATGTCGCTTCTGAGAGCGCGCTGTACATTATTGCCAGAGGGATGTGAATGTGAAACAAAATGGCAGGCACGACTCCTGAGACGAAGACGCGCTGTAAGAAATATAAAAAACAAATGCAGTGTTTACCACTTCTGCTGCAAGCTGGGAATGTGTGCAGAAGCAGGGAACCTTCACATAGCATACAGGGCCATTTTTGATGGTGCAGGGTCACTTCAGACGAGAAGAGGTCAGCGTCTCTCCCAAGCTGCTGTAGAGCTGGTAATTCAGGTGGCCATCTATATCTGTGCCAAACCACGCCCCCATATCAAGAAAGTTTTCAACATTCAAAATATTTGAAAGCAGGTGGAAGCGAAGGTGGTGATTTGATGTCTCATGGTGAGGTTGGTATCCAGGATGATGGACAGGTTTCTAGGGTGATGTGAGGGTGAGGAGTTGGGCCTTATTTTGTGGGCAACAATGTCGATTTCCAGGGTGAGTTAATGTTGTAGAATATCATCACTTCTATGTTGTACAGTTGAGCATGAGCGAGTTATCTCACATTGAGTTGTCCATGCAGGTCAATGGCATATTGTATTAATGTTTGGTGGCGTTGGTGTCTCCTGAGAGGTTTTGGATAATCTGGGTGTCATAGGTGTAGGGGATGATGTAGAGTCCCTGGGTCTGAATGGTGCTTGCTTGATAAGTTGAATATAAGTTGAAGAAAGTGGGGCTGAGTGAAAGCCTTGTGGGATCCTGCAGATGAGCCCCTTTTGTTCTGAGGTTAATGTACAGAGCTTGACCTGTTGCAAACTTCTGATTACGATGGGGGCGATGCACTTCAGAGATGGCCCTTGTATTGTGGAGTCTGGAATGTGTGCTAATTAACAATATATGGTGCATTGCTTCTCATGGCTAGTGCTAGGGTGCAACTGATGCCTAGAGCAAATGCAGGCACCCTTGCTACATAGTGGCACACTTAGCAAGAAGTAAATGCCAGTGAGGATCGATTTTGTCCAGGTCAGTGCTTTCTGCACAAACATAATCCAGCCAATAACACAGAGCCACTTTCACTATGGTGCAAGGGTCTCTGTGCTAGTGTAGGGAGTAGTTTGTGTCCCAACGCCATCAGGGAGTAGCAATCTATAGTATCATGTCAAATCCAAAACATACCTGCCCTCTCCCTTTCACATAGTGTGGTACAATAAGAAGACTACCTGTGTTGTCCTGTTTGTAAAATCAAATATTGAGCCCCACTTAAGGTGTCTAAAGTATTGAAATGGGTCCATACATTACTCTAATGTGATGAAGACCTACAGTTGTCCAGAAGAGACTGACAATGAAACAGTTTCCTACAATATACTCAGGACTAATTGAACATCCCATACTCACCTAACACAATAGTAGGAACCTTTGACAAATAATTAATATTCAACTAGAGAACAATATTTAATGTATTTAAATGGAAAACCTAATATCTAAAAACACTACCTAACCCTAACTAACCTACACTAACTATAATTAATACTGGCCTATACTACCTAATCTATCACTTAACCTAGCTTAACCACTATTGATACATGACAAGTTAAACATCAACCCCCACTCCCTTTAATACACATAGATCCAAACAATAAAACAAGATCCTAAACATATACTGTCTACACATATATGTTTTCTTGTAATTTTTTATTTGTTTCTTTTTATAACACAAAAAATTCCCCCACCCACTATATACTAAAAATATACTACATAACAACATGCTACTTAACTACAACTAGCCTACACTATTCCTAAACCTACACTAAACACTACCTATAACTATGAATGCTTGAAATACTAATTTAAAATGTAGAAAAAACAGGGAAGGGGATGTCAAGAGGTAAAGTCCTGGAATCATGTTTGGGTGGCACTGTTCTAGAGTGCCTCCTGGCACTTCAACAAAACATTACTCTGTCTCTTCTGCTCCTCTCCCATCCTGGCAATCCTCCAGTCCATACAATCTAACTGTTGGACACGCCCATTGTACATATTTTTTTACCTGCTGCATCTCTTTTATTGTTTTTCCCTGTAGCTTGCAGCTGCTGTCCACCTGAGGGTCCAGGGGTGAGCCGATGGAACCTTGGGTGTCTTCTATGCCTGTGACGTTATTGATCTTCCTCAAATGCCACCTGCCTTCTCCTTCTCATGCATATGGCCCATACATATGGCCCATTTTTCTTAAAACATGTGCTGTCTTCCTGATGCGCCCATAACGTGCACATCTCAAAGCAACCATTTTTGCCATGTCTGCGGACATGTGAGCTTGGGAGAAAATTGTACCATATATTACAAAATCTAACTGACATTGTTATGAAATCATGCATGCCAGTCCATAATTACACCTAATCTTGGTATAGAGAAATTTACAATATACATTCATTACAATTACTCTTCCAAATTACAATATGTCAATATAACCAAATTAAGGTCAGTGTAGGTGTACAAATATCTATTTAGTCACAATATACAACCATGCAATTCACTCACACCAGTGACCCCAACTCATACTGATGTGTCAATGGAAAATAATACCAATGGCCTGGATATGTTAACTTTTGACATTGGTTTTGCATCATGCAAAGGGGGCAAGGTCAAGGTAAAACCTAAGTGAGATGTGTTAAGCTAAGCAAGGTCAGCTTGTGTGGCTCTGCATGTCTTCAGTAATCTGGAGTTACACAAGGCAGCACAAATTGCTAACTTCCCATACTCTGTGGGAGGGAGCTTTTCCATAGGTGGAGGGTGGGTGTCTCATTGCATCAACATGTTTAATTTGATGGCTTCACAGAGTTAGCATCAATGCTAGACCTGCAAATGAGGCAAATGCCTCAAGTACACAGGTGAACCAAATCCAGGAGAAAGAATCTAATTTTGCATTGTAGTTATCTCATTCTCCCTATGCTGCTTTCTGCTGCTCACAAAGAAAAAGGAAAAACCTCTCATGAGTCTGTGTATGCAGCAGGTGTTGGTACCTGCCCAAAACCTATTTTGCCTTCAATGCATGAACCAAGATGTAAGGGTGCCTGCATTGGTGCTACGCAGGCAAAAATATGCTACCAGTAGGAAAGGACAGGAATGTAGTGTATCATGGAATCACTGTGCATTCCTGCCCATTCCCTTTCAAGCAGTGCAGCAAGGTGGCTTGCTGCATAGCACTGCAAGAAAGCTTGACATAAATGCCACATAGCTTAGATCAGGGGTCTCCAACTTTTTCTGTAGAGGTGTGGTGTGGTGTGGTGCAGCGGCCAGGGCAGCTGACTTCGGAGCACAGGGTTCACAGTTCGATCCCCGGCTCCGGTGGCAGCTCAGCTCAGCACCGTGTGACTCTGGGCAATAGCTCACTTAATTTCCACTACGGCCCCCAGCGCTTTGAGACCCGTAAGGGTGAGTAGCTGCGCTATATAAAAAACGGACTTACATGTAGTGAGAGCTATTTCTGATCAGTGAAAATCGTCGTGATCTACTAAAGGCCAAGCAACTTGCGCATTTTTCGGAGACTTGTGCCCCCGCCACTGGGCATGGCAGGGGCACAAGTTATAGTTATTAGAGATAACTATAAATTAATTGGTACATTTCTGTGATTTTTAGAGTTATGTTTTTACTGAACATTTCACTTACTTATAACCTAACTTGAACTTTTGTTTTTTTCAGTAAAAAAAGAATATATATATATATTATCTACTGGCGGTCGCCAGTAGATAGTTATAGTTAAAACCTATTATCCATAGGAAATCCGCGACATTCTATTTGAAATAACGTTGGCGCCGGTTGACGAATCTTCGCGAAAGTTTCCAACTTGTTGGGGCGCTCCGGTCCGCTCCTATCCTGAAAGTCTCGGGGTGATACGTCAAGCGGGGGATGAGAAAAAAGGGGGGTCCCAAAACGCATTTTCCCCATTCATTTTTCCATAGGAACCTTTAGTCGCAGCTACAGCCCGAACTGCTGAACGGAATTACACCAAATTTGGCAAAGAGGTAGCCCTTGGTTCAGTGTCGTGCCTTTTGCTTAAATGGTGTAAATCCGTTCAGTAGGTCCTGAGAAAATCAAAAGTAAAGTCACATATATATCTGGGCGGAGCCTAACCACACATGTCATCGTGAGATCTGATTGGCTGTCAGCACTTCATCCTGGAATTGCTGGCAGCCATCTTGGGACCAATATAAATGATAGTACCTCATTGAAATGCATTGTAGTGAATAGAAGATTTTGAGGGTCACCAAAAGGAGAACTATAAAGGGTGATAACAGGCTTTAGTTACATTAGAATTTATTTGTTGATGGTACCATACTAATTTTAGGAATTGTGGTGTATTCTAAGGTGATTTTACCATGTGAAAAACCTTCTGCTGGGATATCATGAATCATGTTTGAGAGAACACTATTTTCTCATGCTTGTCCCATGGAGGTTTGGAAGGTGCTCCAGAAGCTAAAATGAGAGCATATTTTCTGTAAATTCACATTATCTTTCTCACTCATGTGAGAATGAAGTCTGACATTCTCAGTAAAACATGTACATCCAACAAGGGCAGAGACTGTCAGTTGATTCCTTTGTGTTCTACTGCAGCTTCCCAGAGTGTTCTAAAGAACAACTAGAGTGCTAACAGCCTTACTTATGACAAAAGTATGGCACACCTGAAGCCATCTTGATTGGAATAAACTGGTAACACTTAAACAATTTAATTTAAAAAGGAACAAAATGATGGGGTTCATTTTGTCATAGAAATTATGGTTAGTGCTGTAGAAAGAAAAATTAGGACATGTTTCAAGTGTGATCTCAAATATCTTCCTGTTATATTTCAACAGGAGCAGCCTGCCAGTTGATGCCTTTGTGTTCTACTGCAGCTTCCCAGAGTGTTCTAAAGAACAACTAGAGTGCTAACAGCCTTACTTATGACAAAAGTATGGCACACCTGAAGCCATCTTGATTGGAATAAACTGGTAACACTTAAAACATTTAATTTAAAAAGGAACAAAATGAGGGGGTTCATTTTGTCATAGAAATTATGGTTAGTGCTGTAGAAAGAAAAATTAGGACATATTTCAAGTGTGATCTCAAATATCTTCCTGTTATATTTCAACAGGAGCAGCCTGCCAGTTGATGCCTTTGTGTTCTACTGCAGCTTCCCAGAGTGTTCTAAAGCACAACTAGAGCGCTAACAGCCTTACTTATGACAAAAGTATGGCACACCTGAAGCCATCTTGATTGGAATAAACCGGTAACACTTAAAAACATTTAATTTAAAAAGGAACAAAATGAGGGGTTCTTTTTTAAATAGAAATTATGGTTAGTGCTGCAGAAAGAAAAATTAGGGCATGTTTTAAGTGAGATCTCATATCCTCTTCTATTTCATTAGAAAATTCTGACATGCAGACTGAAACAATCACTTTCAATACCAGCAGCAGACTACCAGTTAACTCCCTGGTGAGCAGTAGCTTTACTCCAGTGATCTAATGAGCAACTAGAGTGCTAACATTCTGAATTTATGGCAGATGTGAGACACATCTGAATGCCTTCTTGATGGAATCAAAGTAAAAAACTGAAAGCATTTCCTACTGAGAAGACTGCAGTAAATGAAGAAATTAGGAAACTTCATAACAAAGAAGTCTTCCAAGATGGCCACCAGTGAAAAAAGAGCCCAAATGTAGCACAAATATTACCCAGATGTAGCCCACATATAGCCCAATGACAAAAGTGTGCAAAACACTTTTTATTTTTAGTTTTTTTGCAGTTTTATGTAGTGCAGACTGGTCAGGTATTGGAGCATTGCATCTTAAAACATGACCCCCCTACACTACAAAAACACCACTGCACTACCTTAAACCCTAAAACACTACCCCCAGCATGACCCCCTACACTACACAAGCACCACTGCACTATCCTAAACCCTAAAACACTGCCCCCAGCACGACCCCCTACACTACCCAAACACCACTGCACTAACCTAAATCCTAAAACACTACCACCAGCACGACCCCCTACACTACCCAAACACCACTGCACTACCCTAAAACATGACCCCCTACACTACACAAACACCACTGCACTACCCTAAACCCTAAAACACTACCCCCAGCACGACCCCCTACACTACACAAGCACCACTGCAGTACCCTAAACCCTAAAACACAACCCCCAGCACGACCCCCTACACTGCCCGAACACCACTGCACTGCCCTAAACCCTGAAACACCAGCCCCTGCATGACCCCCTACACTGCCCGAACACCACTGCACTGCCCTAAACCCTGAAACACCACCCCTAGCACGACCCCCTACACTGCCCGAACACCACTGCACTGCCCTAAACCCTGAAACACCACCCCCTTCACGACCCCCTACACTGCCCGAACACCACTGCACTGCCCTAAACCCTGAAACACCACCCCCAGCATGACCCCCTACACTGCCCGAACACCACTGCACTGCCCTAAACCCTGAAACACTACCCCCAGCAAGACCCCCTACACTGCCCGAACACCACTGCACTGCCCTAAACCCTGAAACATCACCCCCAGCAAGACCCCCTACACTGCCCGAACACCACTGACCTAAACCCTGAAACACCACCCCCAGCACGACCCCCTACACTGCCCGAACACCACTGCACTGCCCTAAACCCTGAAACACTACCCCCAGCATGACCCCCTACACTGCCCGAACACCACTGCTCTGCCCAAAACCCTGAAACACCAGCCCCAGCACGACCCCCTACACTGCCCGAACACCACTGCACTGCCCTAAACCTTGAAACACCAGCCCCTGCACGACCCCCTACACTGCCCGAACACCACTGCACTACCCTAAACCCTGAAACATCACCCCCAGCACGACCCCCTACACTGCCCGAGCACCACTGCACTGCCCTAAACCCTGAAACACCAGTCCCAGCACGACCCCCTACACTGCCCGAACACCACTGCACTGCCCTAAACCCTGAAACACCAGCCCCAGCACGACCGCCTACACTGCCCAAACACCACTGCACTGCCCTAAACCCTGAAACACCAGCCCCAGCACGACCCCCTACACTGCCCGAACACCACTGCACTGCCCT
The DNA here is from genome assembly GCA_963921515.1 of Calotriton arnoldi. Lineage (NCBI taxonomy): Eukaryota > Metazoa > Chordata > Amphibia > Caudata > Salamandridae > Calotriton > Calotriton arnoldi. The sequence goes on from CAWUFW010018957.1 coordinate 95,090, forward strand.
AAACTGTGAAACACCAGCCTCAGCACGACCCCCTACACTGCCTGAACACCACTGCACTGCCCTGAACCCTGAAACACCAGCCCCAGCACAACACCCTACACTGCCCGAACACCACTGCACTGCCCTAAACCCTGAAACACCACCCCGTGCATGACCCCCTACACTGCCCGAACACCACTGCACTGCCCTAAACCCTGAAACACCACCCCCAGCGCGACCCCCTACACTGCCCGAACACCACTGCACTGCCCTAAACCCTGAAACACCACCCCCTGCACAACCCCCTACACTGCTCGAACACTACTGCACTGCCCTAAACCCAGAAACACCATCCCCAGCACGACCCCCTATACTGCACGAACACCACTGCACTGCCCTAAACCCTGAAACACTACCCCCAGCAAGACCCCCTACACTGCCCGAACACCACTGCACTGCCCTAAACCCTGAAACATCACCCCCAGCAAGACCCCCTACACTGCCCGAACACCACTGCCCTAAACCCTGAAACATCACCCCCAGCAAGACCCCCTACACTGCCTGAACACCACTGCACTGCCCTAAACCCTGAAACACCAGCCCCAGCACGACCCCCTACACTGCCCGAACACCACTGCACTACCCTGAAACACCACCCCCTGCACGACCCCCTATACTGCCCGAACACCACTGAACTGCCCTAAACCCTGAAACCCCACCCCCAGCATGACCCCCTACACTACCAGAACACCACTGCACTGCCCTAAACCCTGAAACAACACCCCCTGCACGACATCCTACACTGCCCGAACACTACTGCACTGCCCTAAACCCTGAAACACCACCCCCAGCACGACCCCCTACACTGCACGAACACCACTGCACCGCCCTAAACCCTGAAACACTACCCCCAGCAAGACCCCCTACACTGCCACGAACACCACTGCACTGCCCTAAACCCTGAAACATCACCCCCAGCAAGACCCCCTACACTGCCCGAACACCACTGCCCTAAACCCTGAAACACCACCCCCAGCAAGACCCCCTACACTGCCCGAACACCACTGCACTGCCCTAAACCCTGAAACACCACCCCCAGCAAGACCCCCTACACTGCCCGAACACCACTGCACTGCTCTAAACCCTGAAACACCACCCCCAGCACGACCCCCTACACTGCCCGAACACCACTGCTCTGCCCAAAACCCTGAAACACCAGCCCCAGCACGACCCCCTACACTGCCCGAACACCACTGCACTGCCCTAAATCCTGAAACACCAGCCCCAGCACGACCCCCTACACTGCCCGAACACCACTGCACTGCCCTAAACCCTGAAACACCAGCACCAGCACAACCCCATACACTGCCCGCACACCACTGCACTGCCCTAAACCCTGAAACACCAGCCCCAGCACAACCCCGTACACTGCCCGAACACCAGTGCACTGCCCTAAACCCTGAAACACCAGCCCCAGCACGACTGCCTACACTGCCCGAAAACTACTGCACTGCCCTAAACCCTGAAACACCACCCCCAGCAAGACTACCTACACTGGCCGAACACCACTGCACTGCCCTAAACCCTGAAACACCACCCACTGCACGACCCCCTACACTGCCCAAACACTACTGCACTGCCCTAAACCCTGAAACACCACCCCTCAGCACGACACCCTACACTGCCCGAACACCACTGCACTGCCCTAAACCCTGAAACACCACCCCAGCACGACCCCCTACACTGCACGAACACCACTGCACTAAACCCTGAAACACCACCCCCTGCACGACCCCCTACACTGCCGGAACACCACTGCACTGCCCTAAACCCTGAAACACCACCCCCAGCACGACCCCCTACACTGCCCTAACACCACTGCACTGCCATAAACCCTGAAACATCACCCCCAGCACAACCCCCTACACTGCCTGAGCACCATTGCTCTGCCCTAAACCCTGAAACACTAGCCCCAGCACGACCCCCTACACTGCCCGAACACCACTGCACTGCCCTAAACCCTGAAACACCACCCCCAGCACGACCCCCTACACTGCCCGAACACCACCTGCCCTAAACCCTGAAACACCAGCCCCAGCAAGACCCCCTACACTGCCCGAACACCACTGCATTGCCCTAGACTCTGAAACACCAGCCCCAGCAAGACCCCCTACACTGCCCGAACACCACTGCACTGCCCTAAACCCTGAAACACCAGCCCCAGCATGACCCCCTACACTGCCCGAACACCACTGCAGTGCCCTAAACCCTGAAACACCAGCCCCAGCACGACCCCCTACACTGCCCGAACACCACTGCACTGACCTAAACCCTGAAACACCAGCCCCAGCACGACCCCCTACACTGCCCGAACACCACTGCACTGCCCTAAACCCTGAAACACCAGCCCCAGCACCACCCCCTACAATGCCCGAACACCACTGTACTGCCCTAAACCCTGAAACACCACCCCCTGCACCGCCCCTACACTGCCCGAACACCACTGCACTGCCCTAAACCCTGAAACACCATCCCCTGCACGACCCCCTACACTGCCCGAACACCACTGCACTGCCCTAAACCCTGAAACACCACCCCCTGCACCACCCCCAACACTGCCCGAACACCACTGCACTGCCCTAAACCCTGAAACACCACCCCCTGCACCGCCCCCTACACTGCCCGAACACCACTGCACTGAACCCTGAAACACCACCCCCAGCATGACCCCCTTTACTGCTCGAACACCACTGCACTGCCCTAAACCCTGAAACACCACCCCCAGCATGACCCCCTACACTGCCCGAACACCACTGCCCTAAACCCTGAAACACCACCCCAGCACGACCCCCTACACTGCCCGAACACCACTGCACTGCCCTAAACCCTGAAACACCACCCCCTGCACGACCCCCTACACTGCCCGAACACCACTGCACTGCCCTAAACCCTGAAACACCACCCCCAAGACGACCCCCTACACTGCCCGAACACCACTGCACTGCCCTAAACCCTAAAACACCACCCCCAGTACGACCCCCTACACTGCCCGAACACCACTGCACTGCCCTAAACCCTAGAACACTACCCCCAGCATGACCCCCTACACTACCCGAACACCACTGCACTACCCTAAACCCTAAAATACTCCCCCAGCACGACCCCCTACACTACCCGAACACGACTGCTCTGCCCTAAACCCTAAAACACTCCCCCAGCACGACCCCCTACACTGCCCAAACACTACTGCACTGCCCTAAACCCTGAAACACCACCCCCAAGCACAACACCCTACACTGCCCGAACACCACTGCACTGCCCTAAACCCTGAAACACCACCCCAGCAAGACCCCCTACACTGCCCGAACACCACTGCACTGCCCTAAACCCTGAAACACCACCCCCAGCACGACCCCCTACACTGTCCGAACACCACTGCACTGCCCTAAACCCTAAAACACCACCCCCAGCATGACCCCCTACACTGCCCGAACACCACTGCACTGCCCTAAACCCTAGAACACTACCCCCAGCATGACCCCCTACACTACCCGAACACCACTGCACTACCCTAAACCCTAAAACACTCCCCCCAGCACGACCCCCTACACTACCCGAACACGACTGCACTGCCCTAAACCTAAACACTCCCCCAGCACGACCCCCTACACTACCCGAACACCACTGCACTGCCCTAAACCCTAAAACACTCCCCCCAGCACGACCCCCTACACTACCTAAACACCACTGCACTGCCCTAAACCCTAAAACACTACCCCCGCATGACCCCCTACACTACCCAAATACCAATGCACTACCCTATTCCCTAAAACACTACCCCCGCACAACCCCCTACACTACCCAAAGACCACTGCACTACCCTAAACTCTAAAACAATACCCCCGCACGACTCCCTACACTACCCAAAGACCACTGCACTACCCTAAACCCTAAAACACGACCTCCTACACTACACAAACACCACTGCACTACCCTAAACCCTAAAAAACTACCCCAGCACGAACCCCTACACTACCCAAACACCACTGCACTACCCTAAACCATAAAACACTACCCCCAGCAGTAGCCCCTATGCTACCCAAACACCACTGCACTACCCTAAACCCTAAAACACTACCCCCAGCACGACCCTCTTCACTACCTAAACACAACTGCACAATTTGTTACAGGCGTTGCAACGCAGGCCTGTGGTGCTTACTGGAAGTACCTGGTGGGCTAGTTGGGCCCCAGGGACCCTCAGGATTCAAGGTGACCTAATCCCCCAACTTAAAACGCTCCACAGGGCGCGTTTGCACAGTGGTGAAGGGAGGGGCGGGGCCTCAGGTGACATGTGCGCAAACACGCCCTGTGGTGCTTTTTAAGTTGGGGAGTTAATTCCCTTTGAATCCTGGGGGCCAACTAGCCCACCAGGTACCTTCAGTAAGCACAACAGAGTTGCGTTGCAGAGAGGTGAAAAAGGTGCGTGGCCTCGGAACGCCTCTCTGCAACTCAGCTCTGTGGTCCTAACTGTAGGTACCTGGGGGCTAGTTGGGCCCCAGGGACCCTCAGGATTCAAGGGGACTTAATCCCGCAACTTAAAACGCGCCACGGGGCGCGTTTGCACACATGTCACCTCAGGCCCCCTCTCCCTTCACCACTGTGCAAACGCGCACTGGCTCTGGTTAGTCAGAGTCAGTTACCACCAGTACCCATCTGAAAAAGTTGTGGGCACAAGGATAATTTTGCAACAAGGCCTCTTTCTGCTCCTCTGTTGGTTCTTTCTGCACATCTTTTGCTTCTTTCTGTGCGTTTTTTCTTCTTTCTTCTCATGTCCTACCTCTGTTGGCATAGTTAGAAACTAGCATTTAAAAAACCTTTGAAATTCACTTAAAAAATCATAGGTTTCAGGCACGTTATAGTTAGAAATTAGCATTTAAAAAACCTTTGAAATTTACTGAAAAACCATAGGTTTCAGGCACGTTATAGTTAGAAATTAGCATTTAAAAACCTTTGAAATTCACTGAAAAAACCATAGGTTTCAGGCACGTTATAGTTAGAAATTAGCATTTAAAAAACCTTTGAAATTCACTGAAAAAACCATAGGTTTCAGACACATTATAGTTAGAAATTAGCATTTAAAAAACCTTTGAAATTCACTGAAAAAACCATAGGTTTTAGGGACAGTTATAGTTAGTTGGACATTGCACTCGTACAAAACCCGTGAAATTCCCCTGTTATAGTTAGTTCAGCTAACTATAACTCGCGCCCCGCAATGCACTGCTGATGACGTCACATATTACATCACTCATGACATGGTCAGTGACATCACTGATGACATCACTGATGACATCTCAAATGACATCACTGATGACATCATCCATGTGATAATTTCATGCATCTTCTCACACCCTAATATAACTTTTGATACACCCACTCTAAATTACAGACTGCCATTCTCAAAACCATAGATACTCCAACACCAAAAACTACATACCCACTCACTGATTCTTAGGTCTACACACACATCCACTCACTCACCTGTACAGTCACTCATACTTACAGTCACTCAGTACAGGACTATCATATGCACTCATACACCTATATAAACACTCACACACCCCACTCATCCATAGAGGTACTCACACACCTAGTCAGTCATGCAAAAAATTAATCACACACCCATTTACTCACCTATACAGTTATACACACACCAGCTCACTTACTCATACAAATACTAGCACATTCTTACGCTCTTATACAATAACTGATACAAGCACACACGCATCCATACAGCCACTCTCACAATAACACACTCTCACTTATAGCCATTTAAATACTCTAACACACATATATACTGCCTTTTACATATGTAGTTACTCGCACATGTACCACTGAGATATACATTCACTCACTAACACACCCATCACACACTCACCCACCCAAGCAGTCCATCACAGATGCACTCTTGAAATCATGCACCCAGTGAATCACCCACTCACACATCTATGTCTAGAGTCACACACACCCCACCCACACAAACACTCAGGCAGCCATACAGATACTCAGAGAACCAATCAATAACCCATATAGACACTCATGTAGCTATTCGCAAATCCATGCATCCACTTACACACCAACAAACAGACGGATACAGACATTCACACAGTTTAGTCACTAACCCATGCATTCAGTAAGATACGTTTAATCACTCACTTGTAGAGTCAGTCACTCACGTACTAAATCATCCATTCAGACACTTATACACCCACTCATTCTTCAATACGCCTTTCCCTATATATATTAAACATATTTAAACTTTACAGAAACACAGTCACTGGATGATGTCATCAGTGATGTCATTTGAGATGTCATCAGTGATGTCATCAGTGATGTCACTGACCATGTCATGAGTGATGTAATATGTGACGTCATCAGCAGTGCATTGCGGGGGCGCGAGTTATAGTTAGCTGAACTAACTATAACAGGGGAATTTCACGGGTTTTGTACGAGTGCAATGTCCAACTAACTATAACTGTCCCTAAAACCTATGGTTTTTTCAGTGAATATATATATGTATATATTACCTACTGGTGGTTGCCAGTAGATAGTTATAGTTAGGACCTAGTTTCCATAGGAAGAGTTTTTTTTAATTTGCCATTAAATTTTGGCACCGTTTGATGAATCTTCCCAAAATGTTCAAAACTGATATGCGCTCACTTCAGCTGCTCAGGTGATCCGTCAAGTGGGGACTGAGAACTAGGGGGTGCTTAAAAGCACGTTTCCCCCATGTTAGTTTCCATAGGAACTTTAGACATGCTAAGGCCTAAACTACTAAACAGAATTACACCAAATTTGGCAGGAAGGTAGATATTGGTCCAAGGAAGTGGCTTTTTGTGATTTGGTGTAAATCTGTTGATTAGTTGCAGAGTTATTTCAAGGTTTTTCAGATATAAAACTGGGGACGCAAAGGATCGGCAACCCCACCTGAGATCTCGTGCTGAGATCTGATTGGCAGCTAACACTTCAAACCAGGAAGTGTTGGCAGCCATCTTGTGACCGAGTCAAAGAAAACATTTTTTTTTAAAAAGAAAAGGGGGCAGGGTAGAAACACCCTGACCCCTTAGGCCTCTTGGGAGGGGGTCCCCGAATTGCAAAAAAGCATTAATAAAAATACAATTTAGGCAGGAGTCGAGTTAGATCCGCGACTCACACCGAAAATGTTAAAAATAACGAAGCACAGTCTCAAGCGCTTCATTAGTAATTAGCTTCCAGGTAGGCCAGGTTCTGGGGCAGTTTTATGGTAATGCGGGGGAGGGCCCATGCAGCACCCCCCCAGGGCAAACTTATGTAAACTGATGCAGGGGGCCCACTAGCCCCCCTGTAGCCCTGGGGATCGCCACATCCTTGAGGCAATAAATAATAAATACAAATGTGGGGGCCTGCGGGCCCCCCCCACAGCCCCAGGGACTGTCACTTTCCCGAGGCAATCACCAGTGAAAATGCAGGGAGGCCCGCTAGGCCCCACTCAGCCCTGGGGACAACAAACTCCCCGGGCTCAAATTATATATATGCAGGGGGTCCATTGCAGACCCCTGGCCCTGGAGACCACTTGTGGAGCCCTAGATGGCCCTGGGGACTGCCACACCCAAGGACCTGCACCAGCAATGTCCCAGGGTGCCCCTCCCTGGGACATTGCAGTTTGCCATGTCATGACGGCCACCGCTCCCGCCATGCATAAAAAAACAGTGCTCCACTTTGAACAAGCAAAAGCATTTTGCTCTCACTTGCTAAAAGTGGAGCCCAGTTTGCTTTTACACAAAGGGAGTTGCATGTTAGCAGCTCCCTATGTATAAAAGCAATGCTGGCTTCTGCAGAATGCGCAGATCCAGCAGAGGTACCCATGAAAGGCAGTGGGTGCCCTGGGTGGGACCACATTACCCCCACTACAGGCGAGGCCCTGGGGGATGGGGTCCCCGGGGCTCAAATCAGCCTGGGAGAGGGGTCGCATGGCCTCCCTCACCCATTGAAAAATAGCCAGGGAAGGGGGGCCACACAGCCCCGTCCCTTAAGAAAATGTAGAAAAAATAAAACCTCCTGCAAGTAGCCAGGGGCAACATTCCCTTCACCACCACTCTGCAAACATGCCTCCTGGTGCAGTGGTGGTTGAGGAATGAAGTCCTTTTGGATGCTGAGGGTCCTTGGGGTCCAGGAACCCCTTCTGTTACCTCCAGTAAATCCCAGACAGTGAGAGGACTTGGAGGCAATGCCCCCTTTCTCTACCACTCTGCGAATGCACCTCCTGGCATGCTGCTGGTTGGGGAATTAATTGCACTTTCCTCCTGAGGGCCTCAGGACTAAATTGGACTTCTTCTTCCAACCAGTAGTGTGCTTGGAGGTGCGTTTTGCAGAGTGATGAAGAAGGGGGCATGGCCTTTGATGAGCTATCAGCAAACCCACTGTTTGGGACTTACGGGAGGTAACAGGGGATAGTTGGCCCCCAAGGACCCTCAATAGCCAAGGGGACTTCATCCCCCTACTAGTAGTGCGCCAGGAGGCACATTTGCAAAGTGGTGGTGAAAGTGGGCATGGCCTCCAAAGACCTTTTTTTGGACTGTGCAGATGAGTGACTAGGTATGTAAGTAGCTCTATGGATGACTGACTTAGTGTGTGAGTGGCTGTATGGGTGTCTGACTGGATATGTCAGTGTCTGTGATAGTGACAGTCGTATGTGTAGCTGTATGAGTGAGTAAGTGGGTGTGTGAGTGGCTCTATAGATGAGTGAGTGGTTGTGTGAGCACATGTATGGGTCTGTGAATGGGTATATGAGTTGGTATGTGTATGTGTGAGTGGTGGATAAGCGGTTTTATAGGGGTGCGAGTGGTTCTGTGGATGATGTCACTGACCATGTCATGACTCGTGAGTGATGTAAAATGTGAGGTCATAAACAGTGCATTTTGGGGGCGTAAGATATAGTTAGCTCAGGTAACTATAACTGCTAAATGTCAAAAGTTTTGTACAAGTGCAATCTGAACATAACTGTAACATCCCTACCTTAGTTTTTTCAGTGAATTTCTAAGGTTTTTTAAATTCTTTTTCCTAACTATAACATGCTTGTAACCTTTGTTTTGTTCAGTGTATTTCTAAGTTTTTTTAATTTAATTCTTTAACTGTAACCTTTGAGAGTGAGTGTGTGAGTGAGTGCATCAGTGTTTCAGCAGGTGTGTGAGTGTCTCAATTGGTCCGTGAGTGGGTGCATGAGTCTCTGAGTTGGTCTGTGAGTAGGTGCATGAGTGTTTTAGTGGGTCTGTCTGTGTGTGCATGAGTGTCTGAGTAGGTCTCTGAGTGGGTATTTGAGTGTCTGAGTGGGTCTGTGAATGGATGCATGAGTCTCTAAGCGGATCTGTGAGTGGGTGCATGAGTCTCTGAGTGGGTCTGTGAGTGAATGCATGAGTCTCTGAGTGGGTCTGTGAGTAGGTATATGAGTGTCTCAGTGGGTCTGTGAGTAGGTGTTTGAATGTCTCAGTCAGTGTGTGATTCGGTACATGAGTCTCTGAATTTGTTCTGTGAGTGGGTGCATGAGCGTCTTAGTGGGTCTGTAAGTATGTGAATGAGTGTCTGAGTAGGTCTGTGAGTGGGTGCTTCAGTGTCTGAGTGGGTCTGTGAATGGGTGCACGAGTGTCTGAGTGGGTCTGTCAGTGAGTGCATGAGTCTCTGAGTGGGTATGTGAGTGGATACATGAGTATCTGAGTGGGTCTAAGAGTAGGTGAATAAGTGTCTCAGTGGGTCTCTGAGTGGGTATATGAGTGTCTCAGTGGGTGTGTGACTAGGTATATGAGTCTCTGAGTGGGTCTGTTAGTGGGTGTTTGAGTGTTTGAGTTGATCTGTTAGTAGATACATAAGTGTCTGAGTGAGTCTGTGAGTGAGTACATGAGCGTCTGAGTGGGTCTGTGAGTGAGTGCATAAGTCTATGAGTGGGTCTGTGAGCAGCTGTATGAGTCTTTGAGTGGGTCTGTCAGTGGGTGCATGAGTGTCTGAGCAGGTCTGTCAGTGGGTACTTGGGTGTCTGAGTGGGTCTGTGAGTGGGTGCTTGAATGTCTGAATGAGTTGGTGAGTGGGTTCATGAGTGTCAGTGGTTCTATGAGTAGGTGTATGAGTGTCTCAGTGGGTTTGTGACTGGGTACATGAGTTTCTGAATGGGTCTGTGAGTGGGTGTTTGAGTGTCTGAGTTGATCTGTCAGTAGATATGTAAGTGTATGAGTCAGTCTGTGAGTGAGTACATGAGTCTCTGAGTAGGGCTGTGCGTCATGAGTACATGAGTATCTGAGTGGGTCTGTCAGTGGGTGTGTGAGTGTCTGAGCAAGTCTGTGAGTGGTTATATGAGTCTTTGAGTGGGTCTGTGAGTGGGTGTATGAATGTCTCAGTGGGTGTGTGAATATCTCAGTTGGGTCTCTGAGTGGGTACATGAGTCTCTGAGAGGATCTGTGAGTGGGTACTTGAGTGTCTGTGTAGGTCTGTGAGTGGGTGCTTGAGTATCTGAGTGGGTCTGTGAGTGGGTCCTTGAGTGTCTGAGTGGGTGTATAAGCGTCTGTTTTGCCCTCTTCAGTTTTGCCTTTGCTGCTCATTTTTCTGCCATTTATTTAGCCTTTCCTGCTCGATTTTCTGCCCTCTGTTTTAGCTTTTCTGCTCATTTTATACTCTCTCTTTGGCCTTTTCTGCTTGTTTTTCTGCCCTGTTTTGCCTTTTCTGCTCAGTTTTCTGCCCTCTGTTTTGCCTTTCCCACTTGTTTTTCTGCCCCTTGTTTTGCCTTTCCTACTTGTTTTTCTGCCCTCCATTTTGCCTTTATGCTATGTTCTATTCAACCTTCTTCCCCATGTTCTAAGCCTAGTTATGTCATCAGTACTTATAACTTTTCTGCTGGTTTTTATGCCTCCTTTTGCAATGGGGGAGGGAGATTGTGTAGCCCCCCCCTCCCCAGGGCGATTTTGGCCCCGGTAACCGCATACTTCAGGGTCCACCATAATTCATTGACAGAGTGCGGCTGCACAGCCCAACTCCCTGGGCCGATTTTTGCCCAGGAACCTCATGCTACGGGCCCCTGCAGGGTTTAGGCCGCATGGGTTTTTGTGTGGCAAGGGTAATGTTAGGGTCTAGGGTGAGTTTGGGTTTTCGGGTAGCAAGGGTAATTTTAGAGTTTAGGGTGGGTATGGGTTTATGGGTGGCAAGGGTAATTTTAGAGTTTAGGGTGGGTTTGGGTTTTTGGGTGGCAAGGGTAATTTTAGTGTTTAGTGTGGGTCTGGGTTTCCGGGTGGCAAGAGTAATTTTAAGTTTTAGGGTGGGTATGTGTTTTTGGGTGGCAAGGGAATGTTTAGGGTTTGGGTTAGGTATGGGTTTATGGGTAGCAAGGATAATTTTAGGGTGTAAGGTGGGTATGGGTTTTTGGGTGACATGGGAAGTTTTGAGTTTAGGGTAGGTAAGGGTTTTTTTTTGGATGGCAAGGGAACTTTTAGTTTTTAGGGTGGGTATGGGTTTTTGGCTGGCAAGGAAATATTTAGGGTATAGGGTAGGTATGGGTTTTTGGGTGGCAAGCACATTTTTAGGGTTTAGGGTGGGTATGGGTTTTTGGGAGGTAAGGGAATTTTTAGGCTTGATGGTGGGTATGGGTTTTTGGGTGACAAGGGACTTTTTAGGATTTAGGGGTATGGGCTTTTGGGTGGCAAGGGGAATTTTAGGGTTTAGTGGGAGTATGTGTTTTTGGGTAGCAAGAGAATTTTTAGGGCTTAGGGTAGGTATGGGTTTAGGATGGCAAGGGAACTTATAGGTTTTATGGTGGCATGGGCATTTCAGCTTTTTTGGTGGGTATGGGTTTTTGGGTGGCAAGGGAATTTTTAGGGTTTAGGATGGGTATAGGTTTTTAAGTGGAAAGGGTAATTTTAGGGTGTAGGGTGGGCTTGGGTTTTTGTGTGGCAAGGAAGATTTCAGCATATTAGGGTGGATTTTTGTTTTTGGGTGACATGGGAAATTTCTGGGTTTAGGGTGGTTAAGGGTTTTTTGATAGCAAGGGATTTTTTAGTGTTTAGGGGGTATGTGTTTTTGGGTAGCAAAGGAATTTTTATGGTTTACTGTAGGTATGGGTTTAGGATGGCATGGGAACTTTTAGGTTTTAGGGTGGGTATGGGTTTATGGGTGGCAAGGGTAATTTTAGGTTTTAGGGTGGGTATGTGTTTTTGGGTGACAAGGGAATGTTTAGGGTTTAGGATAGGTATGGGTTTAAAGGTGGCGAGGGTAATTTTAGGGTGTAGAGTCGGTATGGGTTTTTGGGTGACATGGCAAGTTTTTGAGTTTGGGGTGGGTAAGGGTTTTTTGGATGGCAAAGGAAATTTAAGGTTTTAGGGGGTTGGGTTTTTGGGTGGCAAGGAAATATTTAGGGTTTAGGGTAGTTATGGGTTTTTGGGTGGCATGCAAATTTTTAGGGTTTAGGATGGGTGTGGGTTTTTGGGTGGCAAGGGAATTTTTAGGCTTGATGGTGGGTATGGGTTTTTGGGTGACAAGGGTATTTTTAGGGTTTAGGGGTTATGGGCTTTTAGGTGGCAAGGGGAATTTTAGGGTTTAAGGTGTGTATGTGTTTTTGGGTGGCAAGAGAATTTTTAGGGTTTAGGGTAGGTATGGGTTTAGGATGGCAAGGGAGCTTTTAGGTTTTATGGTGGCAAGGGCATTTCTGCTTTTTTGGTGGGTATGGGTTTTTGGGTGGCAAGGGAATTTTTAGGGTTTAGGATTGGTATAGGTTTTTAAGTGGTAAGGGTAATTTTAGGGTGTAGGGTGGACTTGGGTTTTTGTGTGGCAAGGAAGATTTCAGCGTATTAGGGGGATTTTTAGTTGTGTGACATGGGAAATTTCTGGGTTTAGGGTAATTAAGGGTTTTTTGATAGGAAGGGATTTTTTAGGGTTTGGGGGGTATGTGTTTTTGGGTGGCAAAGAAATTTTTAGGGTTTAGTTTAGGTATGGGTTTAGTCTGGCAAGGGAACTTTTAGGTTTTAGGGTGGATATGGGTTTATGGGTGGCAAGGGTAATTTTAGGTTTTAGGGTGGGTATGGGTTTTTGGGTGACAAGGGAATTCTTAGGGTTTAGGGTGGGTATAGGTTTTTAAGTGGTAAGGGTAATTTTAGGGTGTTGGGTGGGTATGTGTTTTTGTGTGGCAAGGGAGATTTTAGGGTATTAGGGTGGATATGTTTTTTTGGGTGCCTTGGGAAATTTTTGGGTTTAGGGTGGTTAACCCCTTCCAAGCGGGGGTAATTCCCCCACGGGTGTAGGGGGGCGGGGGGTGAGCGCGGCACCGTGGTGCTCGTGACAAGACCAGCTCGTCATGAGTCACGGTGGAGCTGTGCTCATGACGAGCTGGTCTCGTCATGACCCCGCCCACTGATTAATTCACCCGCACAGGTGGGGAATTAATCACGCGTGGGCGGAGCGGCGCCGTTATGATGAGACCAGCTTGTCATGAGCACAGCTCCACTGTGACTCATGACGAGCTGGTCTCGTCATGAGCACCGCGGTGCCACGCTCACCCCCCACCCCCCTGCACCCGTGGGGGAATTACCCCCACAGGGAAGGGGTTAACCACCCTAAACCCAAAAATTTCCCATGGCACCCAGAAAAACATATCCACCCTAATACCCTAAAATCTCCCTTGCAACACAAAAACCCATACCCACTCTACACCCTAAAATTACCCTTACCACTTAAAAACCTATACCCATCCTAAACCCTAAAAATTCACTTGTCACCCAAAAACCCATACCCACCCAACACCCTAAAATTACCCTTACCACTTAAAAATCTATACCCACCCTAAACGCAAAAAATTCCCTTGTCACACAAAAACCCATACCCACCCTAAAACCTAAAATTACCCTTGCCACCCTTAAACCCATACCCAACCTAAAACCTAAAAGTTCCTTTGCCATCCTAAACACATACCCACCCTAAACCCTAAATTTACCCTTCTCACTCCAAAAGGCCCATACCCCCTAAACCCTAAAAAATCCCTTGCTATCAAAAACCCTTAACCACCCTAAACCCAGAAATTTCCCATGTCACCCAAAAACAAAAATCCACCTTAATACGCTGAAATCCTCCTTGCCACACAAAACACTAGCCCACCCTACACCCTAAAATTACCCTTACCACGTAAAAACCTATACCCATCCTAAACCCTAAAAATGTCCTTGCCACCCAAAAACCCATACCCACCAAAAAAGCTCAAATGCCCTTGCCACCCTAAAACCTAAAAGTTCCTTTGCCATCCTAAACCCATACCTACCCTAAAACATCTTTTGCCACCAAAAAAAACATTCCCACCCTAAACCCTAAAATTACCCTTCCCACCCAAAAGCCCATACCCCCTAAACCCTAAAAATTTAGGGTGGGTATGGGTTTTTGGGTGGCAAGGGATTTTTTAGGCTTGATGGTGAGTATGGGTTTTTGGGTGACAAGGGAATTTTTAGGGTTTAGGGTGAGTATGGGTTTTTGGGTGGCAAGAGAGTTCTTAGGGTTTAGGGTAGGTATGGGTATAGGATGGCTGGGGAACTTTTAGGTTTTAGGGTGGCAAGGGCATTTCAGCTTTTTTGGTGGGTATGAGTTTTTGGCTGGCAAGGGTATTTTTAGGGATTTAGGATGGGTATAGGTTTTTAAGTGGTAAGGGTAATTTTAGGGTTTAGGGTGGGTATGGGTTTTTGGGTGGCAAGGGAATTTTTAGGCTTGATGGTGAGTATGGGTTTTTGGTGACAAGGGACTTTTTAGTGGCAGGGATGGGTTTGGGTTTTTGGGTGGCAAGGGCATTTCAGCTTTTATGGCGGGTATGGGTTTTTGGGTGGCAAGGGAATTTTTAGGGTGTAGGTGGGTATGGATTTTTGGGTTGCAAGGGTCATTTTAGTGTTTAGGGTGGATTTCGGTTTTCGGGTGGCAAGAGTAATTTTAGGTTTTAGGGTGGGTATGTGTTTTTGGGTGGCAAGGGAATATTTAGGGTTTAGGGTAGGTATGGGTTTTTGGTTGGCAAGGGAATTGTTAGGGTTTAGGATTGGTATAGGTTTTTGTGTGGCAAGAGTAATTTTAGGGTTACGGGTGGGAATGGGTTTTTGGGTGGCAAGGGAATTTTTAGGCTTCATGGTGTGTATGGGTTTTTGAGTGACAAGGGATTTTTTAGTGGTAGGGATGGGTTTGGATTTTTGTGTGGCAAGAACATTTCAGCTTTTATGGTGGGTATGGGTGGCAAGGGGACTTTTAGGGTTTAGGTGGGAATGGATTTTTGGGTTGCAAGGGTCATTTTAGGTTTTATGGTGGGTTTGGTTTTTTGGGTGGCAAGAGAAATTTTAGGGCTATAGGTGGGTTGGATTTTTGGGTGGCAAAGGAATTTTTAGGGTTTAGAGTTGGTTTGGGTTTTTGGGTGGCAAGGGTAATTGTAGGGTTTAGGGTGGGTATGGGTTTTTGGGTGACAATGGAATTTTTAGGGTTTACAGTTGGTATGGGTTTTTGGGTGACAAGGGAATTATTTTGGTTTATGGTGTGTATGGGTTTTTGGGTGGCAAGAGTAATTTTAGGTTTTAGGGTGGATATATGTTTTTGGGGGACAAGGGAATGTTTAGGGTTTATGGATAAACATGGGTTTGCGGTGGCAAGGGTAATTTTAGGGTGTAGGGTGGGTATGGGTTTTTGGGTGACATGGGAAGTGTTTGAGTTTAGGGTGGGTAAGGGTTTTTTGGATGGCAAGGGAACTTTTAGGTTTTATGGTGGGTATGCGTTTTTGGGTGGCAAGGGAATATTTAGGGTTTAGGGTAGGTATGGGTTTTTGGTTGGCAAGGGAATTTTTAGGGTTTAGGATGGGTATAGGTTTTTAAGTGGTAAGGGTAATTTTAGGTTGTAGGGTGGGTATGGGTTTTTGAGTGGCCATGGCATTTTTAGGGTAGGTTTGGATGTTTTGGTGGCAAGGGAATTTTAAGGGTTTAGGGTGGGTATGGGTTTTTGTGTGGCAAGAGTAATTTCGGGGCAAAGGGTGGGAATGGGTTTTTGGGTGGCAATGGAATTTTTAGGGTTTACAGTAGGTATGGGTTTATGGGTGACAAGGGAATTTTTAGGGTTTAGGGTGTGTATGGGTTTTTGGGTGGCAAGGGTAAATTTAGTGTTTTGGGTTTTTGGGTGGAAAGGGTGAAGAAAGGGTAATTTTAGGGTAAGATGCCATGGCAATGCATGGTGGGGGGCATGCTTGCTACTCCTGCAACCCTCTTCCTTTCCATACATTTTCAAAGTCCATGCTCCTGCTCCCTCATTACAGCCCTGTGTGGCCATTGTTCTGCCACTGCCCTTCCCACTTTCCCTAAACAGTTAGCTTGCTGACCCATCCACCTCCTCCTTACTCTCTGTTGTCTGAGTCCATGCACCAGCCCCCTCCCACCTGCCCTGCATGGTCTGATGTTCTGCCACTGCCCTCCATTCAGATTGATATCCCTACCCACTCTTCCTGCCCTCTGTTGCCCAATTCTATGCTTCATAATTTCCCTCCTGCTTAGCCTCTGTGCTTAGCTTGCTGCCGCTACCTTCCTTCCCCCTGCTACCCAATGTCTGTGTGCATGCCTCTGCTCCCTCCTTTTTGCCCACCATGTTCCATTGACCTGCTACTGCCCCTCCTATCTACTCTGAGTTTTCTGTTTTGCTGCCACAGCCCCTCTTACCTGCCTAGCACGGTCAGATGGCTGCCACCTGTCCCTGCCACCTCCAAACTGCCTGTCTGAGTTCCATTCCCCTATCCCCCCACCTGTCCCTAATGGTTCATTTTCCTGCCACTCCCTTCTTCCCTCCATGCTCTGTTGTGCTGCAACTGATCCTCTTGCCTGCCAAGCGTGGTCTGTTGTGAAGCCCCTTCCCCTGCTCTCTCTTGTCTGTCTCCAGCCTCTACACCTCCCTTCTGTCCTCCAAGGTCCTTTGTGCATGCTGCTGCCCCCCTCCCTCTTGCACAATGTGGCCGTTGTGCTGCCACTAACCTTCCTGCTTGCCATGCATAGTCGCCTGTGCTGTCCCAGCCCCTCCCACCTGCCCTGTGTGGTCAGCTTCTGCCCCTGACCCCCTCCCACCTTCCCTGAATTATCTGTGTGTATGCCATTATAGTCTCACAGTTGCTGTCCAAGGTGTTGGGCTTCCAGTGCCCATCCTGCCTGCCCTCCATGGTCAGCTTGCTGCTCCTGCCCTGTCCTCTTGCCCCCTGCCCTCTGTTTTCCATGTGCAGACTCCTGTCAACTCCTTCCTGCCTTGCCTGGGCCATTGTCATGCCCCCGCGCATTTCTCCTGGCCTTTGTGGTCCATTATTCTGAAACTGTCCCTCCTGTCTCTCTGGCATGGTCAGCTTTTTGCCCTTGCCTCTTTTCCCTCTGCTCTCTGTTGTCCATGTGCATGGCCCTGTCCCCTTCATATTGCTTTCCATGGTCCGTTGTGCTGCACTGGCGTCCCACTTTCCCCGTTTGGTGTATAATGCTGCTGCAACCCCTGACAACCGCCCTGTAAGGTCAGTTTGGTGCCCCTGCCCATATCCCTCCTGCCCTTTGTTATCCAAGTTCATGTCCCTACCCCATTCCTTCTGCCCTCTATGATCCAATGTGCCATATGTGTCAACATTTTGAAGTTTGTAAGAGGAAATTTTGATTTCCCCATTGACTTACATTGTAAAAGAAGATATTTTAGGCAGGAGACAGATAAAATAAATCCTTTTTGGTCTTAAAAACATCAGAAATCTCCTTCCTGAATCAGGCCTGGTTATACTGACACTGCATTTTCCTTTTGCCCTCAATGATCTCTTATATTGCCACAGCCTCCCTTGACTGTCCTGCATGGTTGATTTGTTGCCCCGCCCCCTTTTCTTCTGCCCTCCATGGTCCATTGAACTGCCACTGTCTCTCCGGCCTGCCCAGCACAGTCAACTTGTTGCCTCTGCACCCTCCTCCCTGCCCTCAAATATCCAAGTCCATGCCCCTGACTTCTGGCTTCTCACAGTATATTGCTAACATTCCATATTTATCACAAAAGTGAGCTGTCAGATCCCACCAAGCAAAAGCAAACAGCTACCTCCCGAGAGTGGACACCTCAGGAGGTAGCAGGAGCCTGTCCTGGAGTGGTAATCCCCAGTGCCAGAAATGGCTTGAGTGGGACCGCGCAGCCCCCTCCATCATAGAACAAATATCCAGAGGCACTGCAAAATAAATTTTCCCAAGGGACAATTTGCATGTGGAAGTTCTTTAAGACCACCCACGAAAGCACATACAACATAATGTTGCAGGAGAAGGCAGGTGAAGCAGGACCTTCAACATCTTCAGGAGCATTGTCCAGCAGCGGTTGAAGTAATCACTGTTCTAGCTGTCTGTCAAAATGTATGTGACATGACTACTCGCTGTGGGTTTGAAGATGACATGGTTGGCTGCATACCTCGATACAGTGAGGAATCCCTATTGTTAATTTTATATTCCTCTCAGTTAAAACTTCAAGTTTTTCTGAGATTGAAGGCGGTTGCTTCTTCCCATTTCCCTTCCCTTACTTCTTTTACTACCTTGTTTATTTATGTTCGTAAAAAAATATAAAACTGTTACAAAAACCCTCTACAAAAAAAGGGTTCTTTGTAGAACCACCATCTGGTCAAACAAAGAGCTAACTCTGTGTTTTTAATATGTCAGTAGCTGTATCAGTGTTTCGCTGGGTCATTGGATGTACGAGTGTGTGCCTGGGTGTGTTAATGGCTGTATCAGTGTTTGACTGAGTGTGTCAGTAGCTGTATCAGTGTGTGCATGGGTGTCTCAGTGACTGTGTCAGTGTCTGCATGGGTGTGTCAGAGGCTGTAATATTGAGTGACTGGGTATGCCAGTGGCTGTATCAGTATGTGTATGGGTATTTTGTAGGTTGTATCAATGTTTGACTGGCTAAGTGGCTGTATCAATATGTGAGTGGCTGTGTCATTGGGTGTATGAGTGTGTGCCTGGGTGTGTCAGTCTCTGTGTTGGAGTGTGGGTGGATGTGTCAGTAGCTGTATCAGTGTGTGCCTGGGTGGGTCAGTGTCTGTAACAATGTGTACCTGGGTGTCTCAGCGGTTGTATCAGTTTGTGGATGGGTGTGCCAGTGGCTGTATCAGTGTCTGCACAGCTTTTTGAGAGGCTGTATCAGAGTTTGGCTGGTTGTGTAAGTGGTTCTATTGATGTGTGAGTGGCTGTTTGAGAGGCTGTATCAGTGTTTGGCTAGATGTGTCACTAACTGTATCAGAGTGTGCATGGGTGTGTCAGTGGCTGTATCAGTGTGTGCCTGGGTGTGTCATTAGCTGTATTTGTGTGTGCATGGAATTGTCAGTATCTGCATAGGAGTGTGACTGGATGTGTCAGAGGCTGTATCAGTGTGTGGCTGGGTGTGTCAGTGGCTGTATCAGTGTGTGCAAGGGTGTTTGAGAGGCTGTATTGCTGTTTAGATTGGTGTGTAACTGACGTATCTGTGTTTGGGTGAGTGTGGGAGTAGTTGTATCAGTTTGTGAGTGACTGTATTAGTGGTTGCATGTGTGTATCAGTGGGTTTGTGAGTGGGTGTGTCAGTGTTTGAGTGGGTGCATGAGTGGGTGTGTATGTTTCTGAGTTGGTTTTTGAGTGGGTGCATGAGTGTGTGAGAGGAGGTATAAGTGGGTGTGTGAGTGTCTGAGTGGGTCTATGATTGGGTGTGTGAGTGTCTGTGTGGGTCTGTCAGTGAGTATGGGAGTATATGAATGGGTTTGAGAGTGGGTGTACCAGTGTCTGAGTGTACATTTAAAAAAAAAATTGGCCGAATTCTCAAATCCATCGCAAAGTTACACAGGGCCATGCTGAGCACCAGGGAAGATCCGCGGCATCTTGCTTGTGGAAACAAATTGATCTGGGTTATTATCTGGCTCATCTAGGGTCCCTCACAGACTCCTAAATTGCACCCATTGGGTCAGGGCACCTCTACCCTGCCCCCTTCTACTACATTTTATTACAATTTTCACAGCCGTGGACCGTTGTGGCCAGCCAATCACGGCATTGCTGTTGCCGTGTAGCTTTGCGAAGTGCAGCAAAGGATTTGTGAAGGGTCCACACCTCTAGATATACAAATTTGCATTTCCTTCAATAACTCTAAAACTACTGATACGGATTTACACCAAATCACAAAAGCATGCTGTCTGGGCCAAGATCTAGCTTTCTGCCAAATTTTGTGATTACATTCAGCAGTTCGGGTTGTAATCGTGTCTAAAATCTCTATGGCAATTAACATGGGAAACTTACTTTTTTTACCCTCCTCTTCCTTTTCTTCAGCCCCCGCTTGACGAACCACACCAAAACCTTCCATACACAGCTTGAGACAGAAGGGACATTTTAGTTTAAATTAATGAAGATTCTTTAAGAGTGTCCATTGTTATTCCACCTCCTTATGTGCAATACATTGATTTATTCCACACATGCATGTTACTGACAATCCAGTTTTCCTCTCAGTCAGTCCTTAAATGTCTTCCTAAGTGCATGGGCCAGTTTCACATTTGGGGACCGTATCCCCTGGGGCCCAGCATTCTTTTGAGGGGAAGGGGGTACAAGGCCCCCCTCCTAGGGCTGATTTCAGACCCGGGGTTACCATCCCAGCCTGAGGGTGGGCGTGAGAGTCTCGCAGGATCACTGCATTTTTTTTATTTTTTGGCCTGGTGGGGTTCCTCTAGGTCTCCCCCCATGGGGATCAGGGAACCAGGGTATCCCTACCCTGCTCCCTATATCCTTATTTTTTTTTATAATTTCAGGACTGGGGTCTAAGTTAATTAGTCCTGTAATGGCTGCCAGCAATCTTTTCCCATATTGCTTGCAGCCAATCGGATTGCTATTTCTCATTGGAGTTTGACTCCTACGGGAGCCAGATTGCCCAATGGAAGTAAAATTCCCTAGATCAATCACAACAGTCTATTTTTAAACTGGCACTCCTGCAAGAGTCTCTCGACACTCTAGCGGACTCAACTACCAAAATATAGCTGATATGGATGAATTTTCTTTTTTTAAGTTTTGTGAAGATTCATCAGATGGGGCCAATGCTACTAGCAAAGAAAAAAACGCTCTTTCAATTGAAAAGCGGCCCTAAATATAACTACCTAGTTGCGACTACCAATAGGATATATATATATATATACATATATATATATATATTCACTGAAAAAACCACAGGTTTTAGGGACGTTATAGTTAGTTGGACATTTCACTCGTACAAAACCAGAGAAATTCGGCTGTTATAGTTAGTTCAGTTAACTATAACTTGCGCCCCAGCAATGCACTGCTGATGATGTCGCATATTACATCATTCATGACATTGTCAGTGACATCACTGATGACATCTCAAATGACATCACTGATGACATCACTGATGACATCATCCAATGACTATGTGTTTCTGAAAGTTTAAATACGTTTTATGTATATATATATATGCCGAGGTGTATTGAAGAATGAGTGGGTGTATAAGTGTCTGAATGGATGATTTAGTAGGTGCGTGACTGACTGTATAAGTGAGTGATTAATCGTGTCTTACTGAATACATGGGTTAGTGACTAAACTGTGTGAATGTCTGTATTAGTCTGTCAGTTGGTGTGTAAGCGGCTGCATGGGTTGGTGAGTAGCTACATGAGTGTCTATATGGGTTATTGATTGGTTGTCTGAGAATCTGTATGGGTGCCTGAGTGTCTCTGTGGGTGTGTGAGGGGTGTGTGACTCTGTGCATAGATGTGTGAGTAGGTGATTCACTGGGTGTATTGGTTCAAGAGTGCATCTGTGAAGGGCTGTATGGGTGGATGAGTGTGTGTATGGGTGTGTTGGTGAGTGAATGGATGTGTCAGTGGTACATGTGTGAGTAACTACATATGTAAAAGGCAGTATATGTGAGTGTTGGAGTATATAAATGACTATATGTGAGAGTGAGTGATTGTGAGAGTGGCTGTATGGATGAGTGTGTGCTTGTGTCAGTGATTGTAGAAGAGAGTAAGTATGTGTTAGTTGCTGTATGAATAAGTGAAGTGGTGTGTGTATATCTGTATAGGTGAGTAAATGGGAGTATGATTGATTCTTTGCATGACTGACTAGGTGTGTGAGTAACTCTATGGGTGAGTGGTGGTGTGTGAGTGTCTGTATAGGTGTATGAGTGCATATGATAGTGCTGTATTGATGAGTGACTACATGTATGAGTAACTGTATGGATGAATGAGTGGACATGTGTGTAGACCTAGGAATCAGTGAGTGGGTATGTAGTAACTGGTATTGGTGCATCTATGGTTTCAAAAATAGTAGTCTGCATTTTAGAGTGGGTGTAGGTAATATTAGGGTGTGAGGAGGTGCATCAGATTATCAAGTGGATGATGTCATCAGTGATGTCATTTGAGATGTCGTCAGTGATGTCATCAGTGATGTCACTGACGATGTCATGAATGATGTAATATGTGACGTCATCAGCAGTGCATTGCGGGGGCGCAAGTTATAGTTAGCTGAACTAACTATAATGGCCAAATTTCTCTGCTTTTGTATGAGTGAAATGTCCAACTAACTATAACGTCCCTAAAACCTGTGTTTTTTTCAGTGGGTCCCGATGGGATTCCTCTTGAATTTTATAGAACATTTCAGAATGCACAAAGAACCAACATAGGAGCAGAGATAGGCCTTGTTGCAAAGTCATCCTGTGCCACCAACTTTTTGCTGACGGGTGCTGGTGGTAACTGACTCTGACTAACCAAGCCCGGAGCCAGTGCAATGCTGAAAGACACTTAGAATACAGTGAAAACACCTACATACACTAGGGTACACTATGGGTTGTGGTACCCCTGTCATTGGCATGACCTCCCCTGTATGGCCCTAGTACATAATAGGGCAGGGGGATTAAAACTACCTCTAACTAAGAGGTGCACAAGGAGGCAAGAGAAGAGCAGAAAGAAGCAACCAAGGTGTAGAAAGAAGCAAAAAAAAGTGCAGAAAGAGGCAAGTGAGATGTAAAAACAGGCAGGAAAGGTACAGAAAGAGGGAAGACGAGTGCATAAAGAGACAACAGGGGTGCAGAAAGATGCAAATAAGGTGCAGAAAGAGGCAATAGACGTGCAGAAAGAGGGAAGAGAGGTGCAGAAAAAGGCAAGAGAAGTGCAGAAAGAGGCAAAAGAGGTACATAAAGAGACAACAGGTGTTCAGAATGGAGCAAGACAGGTGCAGAAAGAAGCATGGAAAGTGCAGAATGAAGCAAAAGGGGTGCAGAAAGAGGCAAGAGAAGTGCAGAAACAGGCAAGAGATGTGCACAAAGAGGCAAGAGAATTGCTGAAAGAAGCAACAGAGGTGTAGAAAGAAGCAAGAAAAGTGCCGAAAGAGGCAAGTGAGATGCAAAAACAGGCAGGAAAAGTACAGAAAGATGGAAGACGAGTGCATAAAGAGACAACAGGGGTGCAGAAAGAAGCAAATGAGGTGCAGAAAGAGGCAATAGACGTGCAGAAAGAGGGAAGAGAGGTGCAGAAAAAGGCAAGAGAAGTGCAGAAAGAGGCAAAAGAGGTACATAAAGGGACAACAGGGGTGCAGAAAGAAGCAAGACAGGTGCAGAAAGAAGCATGGAAAGTGCAGAATGAAGCAACAGGGGTGCAGAAAGACCCAAGAGCAGTGCAGAAACAGGCAAGGGAAGTGCACAAAGAGGCAAGAGAATTGCTGAAAGAAGCAACAGAGGTGTAGAAAGAAGCAAGAAAAGTGCAGAAAGAAGCAAGTGAGATATAAAAACGGGCAGGAAAGGTACAGAAACGGGGAAAACGAGTGCAGAAAGCCAACAGGGGTGCAGAAAGAAGCAAATGAGGTGCAGAAAGAGGCAACAGACATGCAGCAAGAGGGAAGAGAGGTGCAGAAAAAGGCAAGAAAAGCGCAGAAAGAGGCAAAAGAGGTACATAAAGAGACAACAGGGATGCAGAAAGAAGCAAGAAAAGTGCAGAAAGAAGAAACAGATACAAAAACAGGCAGGAAAGGTACAGAAAGAGGGAAGACGAGTGCAGAAAGAGACAACAGGGGTGCAGAAAGAAGCAAATGAGGTGCAGAAAGAGGCAACAGTTGTGCAGAAAGAGGGAAGAGAGGTGCAGAAAAAGCAAGAAAAGTGCAGAAAGAGGCAAAAGAGGTACATAAAGAGACAACAGGGGTGCAGAAAGAAGCAAGAAAAGTGCAGAAAGAAGCAAGAAAAGTGCAGAAAGAAGCAAGTGAGATGCAAAAACAGGCAGGAAAGGTACAGAAAGAGGGAAGACGAGTGTAGAAAGAGACAACAGGGGTGCAGAAAGAAGCAAATGAGGTGCAGAAAGAGGCAACAGACGTGCAGAAAGAGGGAAGAGAGGTGCAGAACAAGGCAAGATAAGTGCAGAAAGAGGCAAAAGAGGTACATAAAGAGACAACAGGGGTGCAAAAAGAAGCAAGAAAGGTGCAGAAAGAGGCAAGTGAGATGCAAAAACAGGCAGGAAAGGTACAGAAAGACGGAAGACGAGTGCAGAAAGAGACAACAGGGGTGCAGAAAGAAGCAAATGAGGTGCAGAAAGAGGCAACAGACATGCAGAAAGAGGGAAGAGAGGTGCAGAAAAAGCCAAGAAAAGTGCAGAGAGAGGCAAAAGAGGTACATAAAGAGACAACAGGGGTACAGAAAGAAGCAAGAAAAGTGCAGAAAGAGGCAACTGAGATGCAAAAACAGGCAGGAAAGGTACAGAAAGACGGTAGATGACTGCAGAAAGAGACAACAGGGGTGCAGAAAGAAGCAAATAAGGTGCAGAAAGAGGCAACAGACGTGCAGAAAGAGGGAAGAGAGGTGCAGAAAAAGGAAAGAAAAGTGCAGAAAGAGGCAAAAGACGTACTAAAAGAGACAACAGGGGTGCAGATAGAAGCAAGAAAAGTGCAGAAAGAAGCAAGTGAGATACAAAAACAGGCAGGAAAGGTACAGAAAGAGGGAAGACGAGTGCAGAAAGAGACAACAGGGGTGCAGAAAGAAGCAAATGAAGTGCAGAAAGAGGCAACAGACGTGCAGAAAGAGGGAAGAGAGGTTCAGAAAAAGGCAAGAAAAGTGCAGAAAGAGGCAAAAGAGGTACATAAAGAGACAACAGGGGTGCAGAAAGAAGCAAGAAAAGTGCAGAAAGAAGCAAGTGAGATACAAAAACAGTCAGGAAAGGTACATAAAGAGGGAAGGCGAGTGCAGAAAGAGACAACAGGGGTGTAGAAAGAAGCAAATGAGGTGCTGAAAGAGGCAACAGACGTGCAGAAAGAGGGAAGAGAGGTTCAGAAAAAGGCAAGAAAAGTGCAGAAAGAGGCAAAAGAGGTACATAAAGAGACAACAGGGGTGCAGAAAGAAGCAAGAAAAGTGCAGAAAGAAGCAAGTGAGATACAAAAACAGTCAGGAAAGGTACAGAAAGAGGGAAGTCGAGTGCAGAAAGAGACAACAGGGGTGTAGAAAGAAGCAAATGAGGTGCTGAAAGAGGCAACAGACTTGCAGAAAGAGGGAACAGAGGTGCAGAAAAAGCCAAGAAAAGTGCAGAAAGAGGCAAAAGAGGTACATAAAGTGAAAACAGGGGTGCAGAAAGAAGCAAGAAAAGTGCAGAAAGAAGCAAGTGAGATACAAAAACAGGCAGGAAAGGTACAGAAAGAGGGAAGACAAGTGCAGAAACAGACAGCAGGGGTGCAGAAAGAAGCAAATGAGGTGCAGAAAGAGGCAACAGACGTGCAGAAAGAGGGAAGAGAGGTGCAGAAAAAGACAAGAAAAAGTGCAGAAAGAGGCAAAAGAGGTACATAAAGAGAAAACAGGTGTGCAGAAAAAGCAAGAAAATAGAGGAAAGAAGCAAGTGAGATACAAAAACAGACAGGAAAGGTACAGAAAGAGGGAAGACGAGTGCAGAAAGAGACAACAGGGGTGCAGAAAGAAGCAAATGAGGTGCAGAAAGAGGCAACAGACGTGCAGAAAGAGGGAAGAGAGGTGCAGAAAAAGCCAAGAAAAGGGCAAAAAGAGGCAAAAGAGGTACATAAAGAGACAACAGGGGTGCAGAAAGATGCAATACAGGTGCAGAAAGGAGTAAGTGAGGTGTAGAAAGAAGCAAGAAAAGTGCAGAAAGAGGCATGTGAGATGCAATAACAGGCAGGAAAGGTACAGAAAGACGGAAGACGACTGCAGAAAGGGACAACAGGGGTGGAGAAAGAAGCAACCGACGTGCAGAAAGAGGCAACCGACGTGCAGAAAGAGGGAATAGAGGTGCGGAAAAAAGGCAAGAAAAGTGCAGAAAGAGGCAAAAGACCTACTAAAAGAGACAACAGGGGTGCAGAAACAAGCAAGAAAAGTGCAGAAAGAAGCAATTGAGATACAAAAACAGGCAGGAAAGGTATAGAAAGAGGGAAAACCAGTGCAGAAAGAGACAACAGGGGTGCAGAAATAAGCAAATGAGGTGCAGAAAGAGGCAACAGATGTGCAGAAAGAGGGAAGAGAGGTGCAGAAAAAGCCAAGAAAAGTGCAGAAAGAGGCAAAGAGGTACATAAAGAGACAACAGTGGTGCAGAAAGAAGCAAGACAGGTGTAGAAAGAAGCATGTAAAGTGCAGAATGAAGCAACAAGTGTGAAGAAAGAGGCAAGAGAAGTGCAGAAACAGGCAAGAGAAGTGCACAGAGGCAAGAGAATTGCTGAAAGAAGCAACAGAGGTGAAGAAAGAAGCAAGAAGAGTGCAGAAAGAAGCAAGAGAGATGCAAAAACAGGCAGGAAAGGTACAGAAAGACGGCAGACGAGTCCAGAAAGAGACAACAGGGGTGCAGAAAGAAGCAAATGAGGTGCAGAAAGAGGCAACAGACATGCAGAAAGAGGGAAGAGAGGTGCAGAACAAGCCAAGAAAAGTGCAGAAAGAGGCGAAAGAGGTACATAAAGAGACAAATGGGGTACAGAAAGAAGCAAGAAAAGTGCAGAAAGAAGCAAGCGAGATACAAAAACAGTCAGGAAAGGTACAGGAAGAGGGAAGACGCGTGCAGAAAGAGACAACAGGGGTGCAGAAAGAAGCAAATGGGGTGCTAAAAGAGTCAACAGACGTGCAGAAAGAGGGAACAGAGGTGCAGAAAAAGGCAAGAGAAGTGCATAAAGAGGCAGGAGAATTGCTGAAAGAAGCAACAGAGGTGTAGAAAGAAGCAAGAAAAGTGCAGAAAGAGGCAAGTGAGATGCAAAAACAGGCAGGAAAGGCACAGAAAGAGGGAAGACAAGTGTAGAAAGAGACAACAGGAGTGGAGAAAGAAGCAAATGAGGTGCAGAAAGAGGCAACAGACGAGCAGAAAGAGGGAAGAGAGGTGAAGAAAAAGACAAGAAAAAGTGCAGAAAGAGGCAAAAGAGGTACATAAAGAGAAAACAGGTGTGCAGAAAAAGCAAGAAAAGTGAGGAAAGAAGCAAGTGAGATACAAAAACAGACAGGAAAGGTACAGAAAGAGAGAAGACGAGTGCAGAATAAGACAACAGGGGTGCAGAAAGAAGCAAATGAGGTGCAGAAAGAGGCAACAGACATGCAGAAAGAGGGAAGAGAGGTGCAGAAAAAGCCAAGATAAGTGCAAAAAGAGGCAAAAGAGGTACATAAAGAGACAACAGGGGTGCAGAAAGAAGCAAGAAAAGGGCAGAAAGAGGCAAGTGAGATGCAAAAACAGGAAGGAAAGGTACAGAAAGAGGGAAGACGAGTGCAGAAAGAGACAACAGGGGTGCAGAAAGAAGCAAATGAGGTGCAGAAAGAGGCAACAGTTGTGCAGAAAGAGGGAAGAGAGGTGCAGAAAAAGCAAGAAAAGTGCAGAAAGAGGCAAAAGAGGTACATAAAGAGACAACAGGGGTGCAGAAAGAAGCAAGAAAAGTGCAGAAAGAAGCAAGAAAAGTGCAGAAAGAAGCAAGTGAGATGCAAAAACAGGCAGGAAAGGTACAGAAAGAGGGAAGACGAGTGTAGAAAGAGACAACAGGGGTGCAGAAAGAAGCAAATGAGGTGCAGAAAGAGGCAACAGACGTGCAGAAAGAGGGAAGAGAGGTGCAGAAAAAGCCAAGAAAAGTGCAGAGAGAGGCAAAAGAGGTACATAAAGAGACAACAGGGGTACAGAAAGAAGCAAGAAAAGTGCAGAAAGAGGCAACTGAGATGCAAAAACAGGCAGGAAAGGTACAGAAAGACGGTAGATGACTGCAGAAAGAGACAACAGGGGTGCAGAAAGAAGCAAATAAGGTGCAGAAAGAGGCAACAGACGTGCAGAAAGAGGGAAGAGAGGTGCAGAAAAAGGAAAGAAAAGTGCAGAAAGAGGCAAAAGACGTACTAAAAGAGACAACAGGGGTGCAGATAGAAGCAAGAAAAGTGCAGAAAGAAGCAAGTGAGATACAAAAACAGGCAGGAAAGGTACAGAAAGAGGGAAGACGAGTGCAGAAAGAGACAACAGGGGTGCAGAAAGAAGCAAATGAAGTGCAGAAAGAGGCAACAGACGTGCAGAAAGAGGGAAGAGAGGTTCAGAAAAAGGCAAGAAAAGTGCAGAAAGAGGCAAAAGAGGTACATAAAGAGACAACAGGGGTGCAGAAAGAAGCAAGAAAAGTGCAGAAAGAAGCAAGTGAGATACAAAAACAGTCAGGAAAGGTACAGAAAGAGGGAAGACGAGTGCAGAAAGAGACAACAGGGGGTAGAAAGAAGCAAATGAGGTGCTGAAAGAGGCAACAGACGTGCAGAAAGAGGGAAGAGAGGTTCAGAAAAAGGCAAGAAAAGTGCAGAAAGAGGCAAAAGAGGTACATAAAGAGACAACAGGGGTGCAGAAAGAAGCAAGAAAAGTGCAGAAAGAAGCAAGTGAGATACAAAAACAGTCAGGAAAGGTACAGAAAGAGGGAAGACGAGTGCAGAAAGAGACAACAGGGGTGTAGAAAGAAGCAAATGAGGTGCTGAAAGAGGCAACAGACTTGCAGAAAGAGGGAACAGAGGTGCAGAAAAAGCCAAGAAAAGTGCAGAAAGAGGCAAAAGAGGTACATAAAGTGAAAACAGGGGTGCAGAAAGAAGCAAGAAAAGTGCAGAAAGAAGCAAGTGAGATACAAAAACAGGCAGGAAAGGTACAGAAAGAGGGAAGACAAGTGCAGAAACAGACAGCAGGGTTGCAGAAAGAAGCAAATGAGGTGCAGAAAGAGGCAACAGACGTGCAGAAAGAGGGAAGAGAGGTGCAGAAAAAGACAAGAAAAAGTGCAGAAAGAGGCAAAAGAGGTACATAAAGAGAAAACAGGTGTGCAGAAAAAGCAAGAAAATAGAGGAAAGAAGCAAGTGAGATACAAAAACAGACAGGAAAAGTACAGAAAGAGGGAAGACGAGTGCAGAAAGAGACAACAGGGGTGCAGAAAGAAGCAAATGAGGTGCAGAAAGAGGCAACAGACGTGCAGAAAGAGGGAAGAGAGGTGCAGAAAAAGCCAAGAAAAGGGCAAAAAGAGGCAAAAGAGGTACATAAAGAGACAACAGGGGTGCAGAAAGATGCAATACAGGTGCAGAAAGGAGTAAGTGAGGTGTAGAAAGAAGCAAGAAAAGTGCAGAAAGAGGCATGTGAGATGCAATAACAGGCAGGAAAGGTACAGAAAGACGGAAGACGACTGCAGAAAGGGACAACAGGGGTGGAGAAAGAAGCAACCGACGTGCAGAAAGAGGCAACCGACGTGCAGAAAGAGGGAATAGAGGTGCGGAAAAAAGGCAAGAAAAGTGCAGAAAGAGGCAAAAGACCTACTAAAAGAGACAACAGGGGTGCAGAAACAAGCAAGAAAAGTGCAGAAAGAAGCAATTGAGATACAAAAACAGGCAGGAAAGGTATAGAAAGAGGGAAAACGAGTGCAGAAAGAGACAACAGGGGTGCAGAAATAAGCAAATGAGGTGCAGAAAGAGGCAACAGACGTGCAGAAAGAGGGAAGAGAGGTGCAGAAAAAGCCAAGAAAAGTGCAGAAAGAGGCAAAGAGGTACATAAAGAGACAACAGGGGTGCAGAAAGAAGCAAGACAGGTGCAGAAAGAAGCATGGAAAGTGCAGAATGAAGCAACAAGTGTGAAGAAAGAGGCAAGAGAAGTGCAGAAACAGGCAAGAGAAGTGCACAGAGGCAAGAGAATTGCTGAAAGAAGCAACAGAGGTGAAGAAAGAAGCAAGAAGAGTGCAGAAAGAAGCAAGAGAGATGCAAAAACAGGCAGGAAAGGTACAGAAAGACGGCAGACGAGTCCAGAAAGAGACAACAGGGGTGCAGAAAGAAGCAAATGAGGTGCAGAAAGAGGCAACAGACATGCAGAAAGAGGGAAGAGAGGTGCAGAACAAGCCAAGAAAAGTGCAGAAAGAGGCGAAAGAGGTACATAAAGAGACAAATGGGGTACAGAAAGAAGCAAGAAAAGTGCAGAAAGAAGCAAGCGAGATACAAAAACAGTCAGGAAAGGTACAGGAAGAGGGAAGACGCGGGCAGAAAGAGACAACAGGGGTGCAGAAAGAAGCAAATGGGGTGCTAAAAGAGTCAACAGACGTGCAGAAAGAGGGAACAGAGGTGCAGAAAAAGGCAAGAGAAGTGCATAAAGAGGCAGGAGAATTGCTGAAAGAAGCAACAGAGGTGTAGAAAGAAGCAAGAAAAGTGCAGAAAGAGGCAAGTGAGATGCAAAAACAGGCAGGAAAGGCACAGAAAGAGGGAAGACAAGTGTAGAAAGAGACAACAGGAGTGGAGAAAGAAGCAAATGAGGTGCAGAAAGAGGGAAGAGAGGTGAAGAAAAAGACAAGAAAAAGTGCAGAAAGAGGCAAAAGAGGTACATAAAGAGAAAACAGGTGTGCAGAAAAAGCAAGAAAAGTGAGGAAAGAAGCAAGTGAGATACAAAAACAGACAGGAAAGGTACAGAAAGAGAGAAGACGAGTGCAGAATAAGACAACAGGGGTGCAGAAAGAAGCAAATGAGGTGCAGAAAGAGGCAACAGACATGCAGAAAGAGGGAAGAGAGGTGCAGAAAAAGCCAAGAAAAGTGCAAAAAGAGGCAAAAGAGGTACATAAAGAGACAACAGGGGTGCAGAAAGAAGCAAGAAAAGGGCAGAAAGAGGCAAGTGAGATGCAAAAACAGGAAGGAAAGGTACAGAAAGAGGGAAGACGAGTGCAGAAAGAGACAACAGGGGTGCAGAAAGAAGCAAATGAGGTGCAGAAAGAGGCAACAGACGTGCAGAAAGAGGGAAGAGAGGTGCTGAAAAAGCCAAGAAAAGTGCAGAAAGAGACAAAAGAGGTACATGAAGAGACAACAGGGGTGCAGAAAGAAGCAAGACAGGTGCAGAAAGAAGCATGGAAAGTGCAGAATGAAGCATCAGGGGTACCGAAAGAGGCAAGAGAAGTGCAGAAACAGGCAAGAGAAGTGCACAAAGAGGCAGGAGAATTGCTGAAAGAAGCAACAGAGGTGTAGAAAGAAGCAAGAAAAGGGCAGAAAGAGGCAACAGACATGCAGAAAGAGGGAAGAGAGGTGCAGAAAAAGCCAAGAAAAGTGCAAAAAGAGGCAAAAGAGGTACATAAAGCGACAACAGGGGTGCAGAAAGAAGCAAGAAAAGTGCAGAAAGAAGCAAGTCAGATACTAAAGCAGGCAGGAAAGGTACAGAAAGGGAGAAGACGAGTGCAGAAAGAGACAACAGGGGTGCAGAAAGAAGCAAATGAGGTACAGAAAGATGCAACAGACGTGCAGAAAGGGGAACAGAGGTGCAGAAAACCCAAGAAAAGTGCAGAAAGATGCAAAAGAGGTACATAAAGAGACAACAGGGGTGCAGAAAGAAGCAAGACAGGTGCAGAAAGAAGCATGGAAAGTGCAGAATGAAGCAACAGGTGTGAAGAAAGAGGCAAGAGAAGTGCAGAAACAGGCAAGAGAAGTGCACAGAGGCAAGAGAATTGCTGAAAGAAGCAACAGAGGTGAAGAAAGAAGCAAGAAGAGTGCAGAAAGAAGCAAGTGAGATGCAAACACAGGCAGGAAAGGTACAGAAAGACGGAAGACGAGTCCAGAAAGAGACAACCAGGGTGCAGAAAGAAGCAAATGAGGTGCAGAAAGAGGCAACAGACATGCAGAAAGAGGGAAGAGAGGTGTAGAAAAAGCCAAGAAAAGTGCAGAAAGAGGCGAAAGAGGTACATAAAGAGACAAATGGGGTACAGAAAGAAGCAAGAAAAGTGCAGAAAGAGGCAAGTGAGATGCAAAAACAGGCAGGAAAGGTACAGAAAGACGGTAGACGACTGCAGAAAGAGACAACAGGGTGCAGAAAGAAGCAAATAAGGTGCAGAAAGAGGCAACAGACGTGCAGAAAGAGGTCAGAGAGGTGCAGAAAAAGGCAAGAAAAGTGTAGAAAGAGGCAAAAGACGTACTAAAAATGACAACAGGGGTGCAGAAAGAAGCAAGAAAAGTGCAGAAAGAATTAAGTGAGATACAAAAACAGGCAGGAAAGGTACAGAAAGAGGGAAGACGAGTGCAGAAAGAGACAACAGGGGTGCAGAAAGAAGCAAATGAAGTGCAGAAAGAGGCAACAGACATGCAGAAAGAGGGAAGAGAGGTTCAGAAAAAGGCAAGAAAAGTGCAGAAAGAGGCAAAAGAGGTACATAAAGAGACAACAGGGGTGCAGAAAGAAGCAAGAAAAGTGCAGAAAGAAGCAAGTGAGATACAAAAACAGTCAGGAAAGGTACAGGAAGAGGGAAGACGCGTGCAGAAAGAGACAACAGGGGTGCAGAAAGAAGCAAATGAGGTGCTGAAAGAGTCAACAGACGTGCAGAAAGAGGGAACAGAGGTGCAGAAAAAGGCAAGAGAAGTGCACAAAGAGGCAGGAGAATTGCTGAAAGAAGCAACAGAGGTGTAGAAAGAAGCAAGAAAAGTGCAGAAAGAGGCAAGTGAGATGCAAA
The DNA here is from genome assembly GCA_963921515.1 of Calotriton arnoldi. Classification (NCBI taxonomy): domain Eukaryota; kingdom Metazoa; phylum Chordata; class Amphibia; order Caudata; family Salamandridae; genus Calotriton; species Calotriton arnoldi. Next base: position 127,980 of record CAWUFW010018957.1, read on the forward strand.
AACAGGCAGGAAAGGCACAGAAAGAGGGAAGACAAGTGTAGAAAGAGACAACAGGAGTGGAGAAAGAAGCAAATGAGGTGCAGAAAGAGGCAACAGACGAGCAGAAAGAGGGAAGAGAGGTGCAGAAAAAGACAAGAAAAAGTGCAGAAAGAGGCAAAAGAGGTACATAAAGAGAAAACAGGTGTGCAGAAAAAGCAAGAAAAGTGAGGAAAGAAGCAAGTGAGATACAAAAACAGACAGGAAAGGTACAGAAAGAGAGAAGACGAGTGCAGAATAAGACAACAGGGGTGCAGAAAGAAGCAAATGAGGTGGAGAAAGAGGCAACAGACATGCAGAAAGAGGGAAGAGCGGTGCAGAAAAAGCCAAGAAAAGTGCAAAAAGAGGCAAAAGAGGTACATAAAGAGACAACAGGGGTGCAGAAAGAAGCAAGAAAAGGACAGAAAGACGCAAGTGAGATGCAAAAACAGGAAGGAAAGGTACAGAAAGAGGGAAGACAAGTGCAGAAAGAGACAACAGGGGTGCAGAAATAAGCAAATGAGGTGCAGAAAGAGGCAACAGACGTGCAGAAAGAGGGAAGAGAGGTGCAGAAAAAGCCAAGAAAAGTGCAGAAAGAGGCAAAGAGGTACATAAAGAGACAACAGGGGTGCAGAAAGAAGCAAGACAGGTGCAGAAAGAAGCATGGAAAGTGCAGAATGAAGCAACAAGGGTGCCGAAAGAGGCAAGAGAAGTGCAGAAACAGGCAAGAGAAGTGCACAAAGAGACAGGAGAATTGCTGAAAGAAGCAACAGAGGTGTAGAAAGAAGCAAGAAAAGGGCAGAAAGAGGCAACAGACATGCAGAAAGAGGGAAGAGAGGTGCAGAAAAAGCCAAGAAAAGTGCAAAAAGAGGCAAAAGAGGTACATAAAGAGACAACAGGGGTGCAGAAAGAAGCAAGAAAAGTGCAGAAAGAAGCAAGTCAGATACAAAAGCAGGCAGGAAAGGTACAGAAAGGGAGAAGACGAGTGCAGAAAGAGACAACAGGGGTGCAGAAAGAAGCAAATGAGGTACAGAAAGATGCAACAGACATGCAGAAAGGGGAACAGAGGTGCAGAAAACCCAAGAAAAGTGCAGAAAGATGCAAAAGAGCTACATAACGAGACAACAGGGGTGCAGAAAGAAGCAAGACAGGTGCAGAAAGAAGCATGGAAAGTGCAGAATGAAGCAACAGGGGTGCCGAAAGAGGCAAGAGAAGTGCAGAAACAGGCAAGAGAAGTGCACAAAGAGGCAGGAGAATTGCTGAAAGAAGCAACAGAGGTGTAGAAAGAAGCAAGAAAAGGGCAGAAAGAGGCAAGTGAGATGCAAAAACAGGCAGGAAAGGCACAGAAAGAGGGAAGACAAGTGTAGAAAGAGACAACAGGAGTGGAGAAAGAAGCAAATGAGGTGCAGAAAGAGGCAACAGACGTGCAGAAAGAGGGAAGAGAGTTGCAGATAAAGGCACGAAAAGTGCAGAAAGAGGCAAACGAGGTACATAAAGAGACAACAGGGGTGCAGAAATAAGCAAGACAGGTGCAGAAATAAGCATGGAAAGTGCAGAATGAAGCAACATGGGTGCAGAAAGAGGGAAGAGAAGTGTAGAAAGGAGCAAGTGAGGTGCAGAAAGAGCCAACAGAGATGCAAAAACAGGCAGGAAAGGTATAGAAAGAGGGAAGACGAGTGCAGAAAGAGACAACAGGGGTGCAGAAAGAAGCAAATGAGGTGCAGAAAGAGGCAACAGACGTGCAGCAAGAGGGAAGAGAGGTGCAGAAAAAGCCAAGAAAGGTGCAGAAAGAGGCAAAAGAGGTACATAAAGAGACAACAGGGGTGCAGAAAGAAGCAAGACAGGTGCAGAAAGGAGGAAGTGAGGTGCAGAAAGAGCCAACAGGGGTGCAGAAAGAGGCAAGAGAGGTGCAGAATCAGGCAAGAGAAGTGCACAAAGAGGCACGAGAATTGCTGAAAGAAGCAACAGAGGTGTAGAAAGAAGAAAGAAAAGTGCAGAAAGAGGCAAGTGAGATGCAAAAACAGGCAGGAAAGGTACAGAAAGACGGAAGACGAGTGCAGAAATAGACAACAGGGGTGCAGAAAGAAGCAAATGAGGTGCAGAAACAGGCAACAGACATGCAGAAAGAGGGAAGAGAGGTGCAGAAAAAGCCAAGAAAAGTGCAGAAAGAGGCAAAAGAGGTACATAAAGAGACAACAGGGGTGCAGAAAGAAGCAAGAAAAGTGCAGAAAGAGGCAAGTGAGATGCAATAACAGGCAGGAAAGGTGCAGAAAGACGGAAGACGACTGCAGAAAGGGACAACAGGTGTGGAGAAAGAAGCAACCGACGTGCAGAAAGAGGCAACCAACGTGCAGAAAGAGGGAAGAGAGGTGCGGAAAAAAGGCAAGAAAAGTGCAGAAAGAGGCAAAAGACGTACTAAAAGAGACAACTGGGGTGCAGATAGAAGCAAGAAAAGTGCCGAAAGAAGCAAGTGAGATATAAAAACAGGCAGGAAAGGTACAGAAAGAGGGAAGACGAGTGCAGAAAGAGACAACAGGGGTGCAGAAAGAAGCAAATGAGGTGCAGAAAGAGGCAACAGACGTGCAGAAAGAGGGAAGAGATGTGGAGATAAAGGCAAGAAAAGTGCAGAAAGAGGCAAAAGAGGTACAGAAAGAGACAACAGGGGTGCAGAAACAAGCAAGAAAAGTGCAGAAAGAAGCAATAGAGATACAAAAACAGGCAGGAAAGGTATAGAAATTGGGAAAACGAGTGCAGAAAGAGACAACAGGGGTGCAGAAATAAGCAAATGAGGTGCAGAAAGAGGCAACAGACATGCAGAAAGAGGGAAGAGAGGTGCAGAAAAAGCCAAGAAAAGTGCAGAAAGAGGCAAAAGAGGTACATAAAGAGACAACATGGGTGCAGAAAGAAGCAAGACAGGTGCAGAAAGAAGCATGGAAAGTGCAGAATGAAGCAACAGGTGTGAAGAAAGAGGCAAGAGAAGTGCAGAAACAGGCAAGAGAAGTGCACAAAGAGGCAAGAGAATTGCTGAAAGAAGCAACAGAGGTGTAGAAAGAAGCAAGAAAAGTGCAGAAAGATGCAAGTGAGATGCAAAAACAGGCAGGAAAGGTACAGAAAGACGGAAGACGAGTGCAGAAAGAGACAACAGGGGTGCAGAAAGAAGCAAATGAGGTGCAGAAAGAGGCAACAGACATGCAGAAAGAGGGAAGAGAGGTGCAGAAAAAGCCAAGAAAAGTGCAGAAAGAGGCAAAAGAGTTACATAAAGAGACAATAGGGGTGCAGAAAGAAGCAAGAAAAGTGCAGAAAGAGGCAAGTGAGATGCAATAACAGGCAGGAAAGGTACAGAAAGACGGAAGACGACTGCAGAAAGGGACAACAGGGGTGGAGAAGGAAGCAAATGAGGTGCAGAAAGAGGCAACCGACGTGCAGAAAGAGGGAAGAGAGGTGCGGAAAAAGGCAAGAAAAGTGCAGAAAGAGGCAAAAGACGTACTAAAAGAGACAACAGGGGTGCAGAAAGAAGCAAGAAAAGTGCAGAAATAAGCAAGTGAGATACAAAAACAGGCAGGAAAGGTACAGAAAGAGGGAAGACGAGTGCAGAAAGAGACAACAGGGGTGCAGAAAGAAGCAAATGAAGTGCAGAAAGAGGCAACAGACGTGCAGAAAGAGGGAAGAGATGTGGAGAAAAAGGCAAGAGAAGTGCAGAAACAGGCAAAAGAGGTACATAAAGAGACAACAGGGGTGCAGAAAGAAGCAAGAAAAGTGCAGAAAGAAGCAATTGAGATACAAAAACAGGCAGGAAAGGTATAGAAAGAGAGAAAACGAGTGCAGAAAGGGACAACAGGGGTGCAGAAATAAGCAAATGAGGTGCAGAAAGAGGCAACAGACGTGCAGAAAGAGGGAAGAGAGGTGCAGAAAAAGCCAAGAAAAGTGCAGAAAGAGGCAAAAGAGGTACATAAAGAGACAACAGGGGTACAGAAAGAAGCAAGACAGGTGCAGAAAGGAGGAAGTGAGGTGCAGAAAGAGCCAACAGGGGTGCAGAAAGAGGCAAGAGAGTTGCAGAAACAGGCAAGAGAAGTGCACAAAGAGGCAAGAGAATTGCTGAAAGAAGCAACAGAGGTGTAGAAAGAAGAAAGAAAAGTGCAGAAAGAGGCAAGTGAGATGCAAAAACAGGAAGGAAAGGTACAGAAAGACGGAAGACGAGTGCAGAAAGAGACAACAGGGGTGCAGAAAGAAGCAAATGAGGTGCAGAAAGAGGCAACAGACATGCAGAAAGAGGGAAGAGAGGTGCGGAAAAAGCCAAGAAAAGTGCAGAAAAAGGCAAAAGAGGTACATAAAGAGACAACAGGGGTGCAGAAAGAAGCAAGAAAAGTGCAGGAAGAGGCACGTGAGATGCAATAACAGGCAGGAAAGGTACAGAAAGACAGAAGACAACTCCAGAAAGGGACAACATTGGGGGAGAAAGAAGCAAATGAGGTGCAGAAAGAGGCAACCGACGTGCAGAAAGCAGGAAGAGAGGTGCGGAAAAAGGCAAGAAAAGTGCAGAAAGAGGCAAAAGTGGTACATAAAGAGACAACAGGGGTGCAGAAAGAAGCAAGAAAATTGCAGAAAGAAGCAAGTTAGATGCAAACACAGGCAGGAAAGGTACAGAAAGACGGAAGACGAGTGCAGAAAGAGACAACAGGGGTGCAGAAAGAAGCAAATGAGGTGCAGAAAGAGGCAACAGACATGCAGAAAGAGGGAAGAGAGGTGCGGAAAAAGGCTAGAAAAGTGCAGAAAGAGGCAAAAGTGGTACATAAAGAGACAACAGGGGTGCAGAAAGAAGCAAGAAAATTGCAGAAAGAAGCAAGTTAGATGCAAACACAGGCAGGAAAGGTACAGAAAGACGGAAGACGAGTGCAGAAAGAGACAACAGGGGTGCAGAAAGAAGCAAATGAGGTGCAGAAAGAGGCAACAGACATGCAGAAAGAGGGAAGAGAGGTGCGGAAAAAGGCTAGAAAAGTGCAGAAAGAGGCAAAAGTGGTACATAAAGAGACAACAGGGGTGCAGAAAGAAGCAAGAAAAGTGCAGAAAGAAGCAAGTTAGATACTAAAACAGGCAGGAAAGGTACAGAAAGAGGGAAGACGATTGCAGAAAGTGACAACAGGGGTGCAGAAAGAAGCAAGTGAGGTGCAGAAAGAGGCAACAGACGTGCAGAAAGGGGAAGAGAGGTGCAGAAAAAGCCAAGAAAAGTACAGAAAGAGGCAAAAGAGGTACATAAGGAGACAACAGGGGTGCAGAAAGAAGCATGGAAAGTGCAGAATGAAGCAACAGGGGTGCAGAAAGAGGCAAGAGAAGTGCAGAAACAGGCAAGAGAAGTGCACAAAGAGGCAAGAGAATTGCTGAAAGAAGCAACAGAGATGTAGAAAGAAGAAAGAAAAGTGCAGAAAGAGGCAAGTGAGATGCAAAAACAGGCAGGAAAGGTATAGAAAGAGGGAAGATAAGTGCAGAAAGAGACAACAGGGGTGCAGAAAGAAGCAAATGAGGTGCAGAAAGAGGCAACAGACGTGGAGAAAGAGGGAAGAGAGGTGCAGAAAAAGCCAAGAAAAGTGCAAAAAGTGGCAGAAGAGATACATAAAGAGACAACAGGGGTGCAGAAAGATGCAATACAGGTGCAGAAAGGAGTAAGTGAGGTGCAGAAAGAGCCAACAGGGGTGCAGAAAGAGGCTAGAGAGGTACATAAAGAGACAACTGGGGTGCAGAAAGAAGCAACACTTGTGTAGAAAGAAGCATGGAAAGTGCAGAATGAAGCAATAGGGGTGAAGAAAGAGGCAAGAGCAGTGCAGAAACAGGCAAGGGAAGTGCACAGAGGCAAAAGAGGTACATAAAGAGACAACAGGGGTGCAGAAAGAAGCAAGAAAAGTGCAGAAAGAGGCAAGTGAGATGCAAAAACAGGCAGGAAAGGTACAGAAAGACGGAAGACGAGTGCAGAAAGAGACAACAGGGGTGCAGAAAGAAGCAAATGAGGTGCAGAAAGAGGCAACAGACGTGCAGAAAGAGGGAAGAGAGGTGCAGAAAAAGCCAAGAAAAGTGCAGAAAGAGGCAAAAGAGGTACATAAAGAGACAATAGGTGTGCAGAAAGAAGCCAGAAAAGTGCAGAAAGAGGCAAGTGAGATGCAAAAACAGGCAGGAAAGGTACAGAAAGATGGAAGACGACTGCAGAAAGAGAACAGGGGTGCAGAAAGAATCAAATGAGGTGCAGAAAGAGGCAACAGACGTGCAGAAAGAGGGAAGAGAGGTGCAGAAAAAGACAAGAAAAGTGCAGAAAGAGGCAAAAGAGGTACATAAAGAGACAACAGGGGTGCAGAAAGAAGCAAGAAAAGTGCAGAAAGAAGCAAGTGAGATACAAAAACAGGCAGGAAAGGTACAGAAAGAGGGAAGACGAGTGCAGAAAGAGACAACAGGTGTGCAGAAAGAAGCAATTGAGGTGCAAAAGCGGCAACAGACTTGCAGAAAGAGGGAAGAGAGGTGCAGAAAAAGCCAAGAAAAGTGCAGAAAGAGGCAAAAGATGTACATAAAGAGACAACAGGTGTGCAGAAAGAAGCAAGACAGGTGCAGAAAGAAGCATGGAAAGTGCAGAATGAAGCAACAGGGGTGCAGAAAGAGGCAAGAGAAGTGCAGAAACAGGCAAGGGAAGTGCACAAAGAGCCTAGAGAATTGCTGAAAGAAGCAACAGAGGTGTAGAAAGAAGCAAGAAAGGTGCAGAAAGAGGCAAGTAAGATGCAAAAACAGGCAGGAAAGGTACAGAAAGAGGGAAGACGAGTGCAGAAAGAGACAACAGGGGTGCAGAAAGAAGCAAATGAGGTGCAGAAAGAGGCAACAGATGTGCAGAAAGATGGGAGAAAACTGCAGAAAAAGCCAAGAAAAGTGCAGAAAGAGGTAAACGAGGTACATAAATAGACACCAGGTGTGCAGAAAGAAGCAAGACAGGTGCAGAAAGAAGCAACAGAAATGCAGAAAGAGGCAAGAGAGGCGCAGAGGGAAGCAAGAGTTGCTTGCACACCATTAGTACCAATTTAACACCCACATTTAGCAATAAGTAACACGTGACCATTCTAGGTTTGCAAAGCGCCTTCCACCACGCTGTAACACTTGTCGCTGCATTTTTGGTAACGTTTGACCCGTTTCAGCTAGAAACAAGGCTTTTTTTTTCAAATCTGCAGATTAGGGTGCAGATGATGAATTATGTGGCTAATGCAGAAAATGAATAATTGTGCGAAAAACAGTCACATAATTCCAATGGCCCTGCTCACACCTCTGACTAGGTCCACAAGTGCTCCTCAGTGATTCCATCTTTTTTGTCTCACTGAGTTCATAGTTGAGCTTCTATGGAAACGAGGAAGGCTAAACCTGAGGTTACCACTCCACAACACAGACTACCATACCACATAATTACTCTCCATAACACATAATCCCACTCTGCATAATTCCTATACACTAAATACCACATACTTTCTATCCACATAATTTCACCGCACAACATACCACATAATTCCACTACACACAACGTACATCCACTCCACTGCAAAAAACATTATTAAAAAACTTTTGCATTTACAACGCCAATAGCTCTAATTCTCGCAAATGCGAAACCTATTACATTGCAAACACTTCTTTAATTAGTAGAGTGGTGGAGAAAGGGTGCTGGGCCTCCGACCAGCGCTCAGGAATTCCGGTGCATAGGGCTTATAGGAGGTACCAGTAGGGCTTCTTGGCCCCCAAAGTCCCTCAGGAGTAAATTGGACTTCATCACCGATCCCGTAGTCTGCCAGGAGGCGTGTTTTCAGAATGGTGGAGAAAGGGGGGCACGGCCTCTGAAGACGTTTTAGCAATCCCACTGTGCGGGACTTACTGGAGGTAACAAGAGGGGTATTTGGCCCCCAAGGACATCCTTGGGGGCCAACTACCCCTCCTATTACCTCCAGTAAGTCCCACACAGCAGCATTGCTAAGTTCGAAGAGCAGGCCACGCCCCCTTTGCCCACCACTCTACAAACGCACTCCCCGATGCGCTCTTGGATGGGGATTGAAGTCCCCTTCGCTGCTGGGTGTGCTTTACGGGCCAATTAGCCTACCTCTTACCTCCAGTAAGCCCCATGCAGTGGGATTGCTGAGAGGTAGACAAAGGCCACGCCCCAATTCTCCACCACTCTGCAAACACGCCAACTGGTGCGTTGTTAGTAGGGGAATTAATTCCCCTTGACTACTTAGGGTCCCTGGGGGCCAACTAGCCCACCAGGTACCTCCAATATGTGCCACAGAGCTGGAGTTCAGAGAGGTGGTCCGAGGCCACGCACCCTTTTTACACCACTCTGCAAACGCGCCTCTTGGTGCTCTGCTGCTCGGGGGATGAAGTCCACTTGTGGCCTGAGGTCCTCAGGACACAAGAGGATCTCATTGCCCCACCACCAGTATGCCAAGAGGCGTGTTTGCAGAGTGGTGTAAAAAGGGGGCATGGCCTCGGGCCACCTCTCTGCAACACAGCTCCCTGGTGCATACTGGAGGTACCTGGTGGGCTAGTTGGCCCCCAGGGACCCCCAGGATTCAAGGGGACTTAATCCCCCAACTTAACATGCACCACAGAGCGCATTTGCACACGTGTCACATCAGGCCACGCCCCCTCCTTGCACCACTGTGCAAACACGCCCCCTGGTGCGTTGTAAATTGGGGGATTAAATCCCCTTGAGTCCTGAGGGTCCCTGGGGTCCAACTAGCCCACCAGGTACCTCCAGTAAGCGCCACAGAGCTGCGTTGCAAAGAGGTGTGAAAAGGGGCATGGTCTCGGACCACCTCTCTGCAACGCAGCTCCCTGGTGCATACTGGAGGTACCTGGTGGGCTAGTTGGCCCCCACGGACCCTCAGCATTCAAGGGGACTTAATCCCCCAACTTAAAACGCACCACAGGGCGCATTTGCACACTTGTCCCATCAGGCCATGCCCCCTCCCTGCACCATTGTGCAAACCCACCCCCTGGTGCGTTGTAAATTGGGGGATTAAATCCACTTGAGTCCTGAGGGTCCCTGGGGGCCAACTAGCCCACCAGCTACCTCCAGTAAGCACCACAGAGCTGCGTTGCAGATAGGTGTGAAAAGGGGCATGGCCTCGGCCACCTCTCTGCAACGCAGCCCTGTGGCGCATACTGGAGGTACCTGGTGGGCTAGTTGGCCCCCATGGACCCCCAGTATTCAAGGGGAATTAATTCCCCAACTTAGAACGCACCAGGGGGCGCGTTTGCAGAGTGTTGCTGGGAGGGGGCAGGGCCTCCGGCGCGATGACGGTTTTTAAACATTTTTTTTTTTTTTTTTAGAAGGGGGGCTGTGTGGCCCCCCTTCTTTTCCTTTTTTGTGGCCCTGGGGACCCCATCCCCCCAGGGCCTGACCCCTATTTTGTTAATTTAAAAAAAAAAAAAAAAAAGGAAGAGGGCTGCGTTGCCCCCCTCCCGAGGCCATTTTCGGCCCCGGGGACCCCATCCCCTGGGGCATGGCCATTATTTTTTTATTTTTTATATATATTTGGAGGGGGGCCGCTGCCGGCCTGCCGTGATTTTAAAAAAAATGTATTTTTGAAAGGGGAGGGGAGCCGCGTGGCCCCCCTCCCGGGCCACTTCTAGACCCGGGGACCACATCCACCGGGGCCTGGCCTCTGTGTTGGGGACCGTGGTGTGAGCCCCAATGCCCCCACGGTCCCTGCCGGCTCCTAGTGGGCCTCGGAATGTCAATTCGGTTTGCATTTAAAAAGATCCCTTGTGCTGTTCCCAGGCTTAGAATAGTTCATAGCCCCCAGCCCCAAATACATTTTTCTTGGTGGTGCAGTCTTCCACAGCAGGGCCGACATGATTTATGTTTCCAAAGTGTTGCCCAAAAATTGAAGACGCATTCAGCAAGGGATGTTTCATCAGAAACTTTACTTTCAAACCAGCATTTCATTCCAAGTCTTTTTTATAGCCTGATGCGTTTTAGAGCTCCTGCTCTTTCATCAGAGGCTTGCTAACAGTCCACAGAAGCAGTAACACACCGATTTCTCCAATCTGCATGCTAGTAAGTAATTGCCCTCAGGTGGGCCTCTCGAGTTCCAGTACTTGTGCATGCTGGGAGTTGTGGTATGTGTTGTGCACCATTATTTCCCTCCAGTGGGATCTGTGTTCTTGTTGCAACTTTATTTCAAAACATTTTCTTTGCCCTCCAGTGGGCCTCAGAATGTCAATTCGGTTTGCTTGGAAAAAGATCCCTTGTGCTGTTCCCAGGCTTAGAATAGTTCATAGCCGCCAGCCCCAAATACCTTTTTCTTGGTGGTGCAGTCTTCCACAGCAGGGCTGCAGTGATTTATGTATACAAAGTGTTGCCCAAAAATTGAAGACGCACTCTGCAAGGGATGCTTTATCAGAAACTTTTCTTTCAAACCAGAATTTCATTCCAAGCATGTTTTATAGCCTGACATGTTTCAGAGTTCCTGCTCTTCCTTCAGAGGCTAACTAACAGTCCACAGAAGCAGTAACACACCCTCTTCTCCACTCTGCATGCTAGTAAGTAATTGCCTTCAGGTGGGCCTCCCAAGTGAGTTCCAGTGCTTGTGCATGCTGGGAGTTGTGGTATGTGTTGTGCACCATTATTTCACTCCAGTGAGATCAGTGTTCTTATTGCAACTTTATTTCAAAACATTTTCCTTGCCCTCCAGTGGGCCTCCGAATGTCAATACGGTTTGCATGTAAAAAAGATCCCTTGTGCTGTTCCCAGGCTTAGAATAGTTCATAGCTCCCAGCCCCAAATACCTTTTTCTTGGTGGTGCAGTCTTCCACAGCAGGGCTGCCATGGTTCATGTTTCCAAAGTGTTGCCCTAAAACTGAAGACGCACTCAGCAAGGGATGTTTCATCAGAAACGTTACTTTCAAACCGGCATTTCATTCCAAGCATTTCTCATAGCCTGACGCGTGTCAGAGCTCCTGCTCTTTCATCAGAGGCTTGCTAACAGTCCACAGAAGCAGTAACACACCCTCTTCTCCCCTCTGCATGCTAGTAAGTAATTGCCCTCAGGTGGGCCTCCCAAGTGAGTTCCAGTGCTTGTGCATGCTGGGAGTTGTAGTATGTGTTGTGCACGATTATTTCCCTCCAGTGGGTGTATCAAAGGTTATATTAGGGTGTGAGGAGGTGCATCAGATTATCACGTGGATGATGTCATCAGTGATGTCATCAGTGATGTCATTTGAGATGTCATCAGTGATGTCATTTGAGATGTCATCAGTGATGTCATCAGTGATGTCACTGACCATATCATGAATGATGTAATATGTGACGTCATCATCAGTGCATTGCGGGGGCGCGAGTTATAGTTAGCTCAACTAACTATAGCTGTCAAATTTCTCAAGTTTTGTACGAGTGAAATGTCCAACTAACTATAACGTCCCTGAAACCTATGTTTTTTTCAGTGAATTTCTATGGTTTTTTAAATGCTAATTTCTAACTATAACGTCCCTGAAACCAATTGTTTTTTCAGTGAATTTCAAAGGTTTTTTAAATGATAATTTCTATCTATAACGTTCCTGAAACCTATGGTTTTTTCAGTGAATTTCTAAGGTTTTTTAAATGATAATTTCTAACTATGCCTACAGAGGTAGGACATGTGAAGAAAGAGGAAGAAAGGCACAGAAAGAAGCAAGAGAAATGTAGAAAGAGGCAACAGAAGTCCAGAAGGACGAAGAAAAGTACAGGAAGAAGCAAGAGATATGCAGAAAGAACCAACAGAGGTGCAGAAAAAGGCCTTGTTGCAAAGTCATCCTGTGCCCCCAACTTTTTCCTGACTGCTACTGGTGGTAACTGACTCTGACTAACCAGGCCCGGAGCCAGTGCTATGCTAAAATACACTTAGAATACAGTGAAAACACCTACATACACTAGGGTACACTATGGGTTGGGGTACCCCTGTGATTGGCATGACCTCCCCTGTAATGCCCTAGTACATAATAGGGCAGAGGGATTAAAACTACCTCTAACTCAAAGGTGCAGAAAGAGGCAAGAGAAGTGCATAAACAGGCAGGAAAGGTGCAGAAACAGGGAACAGATGTGAAGAAAGAGGCAAGTGAGGTGCAGAAAGAAGTAAGAGCAGTGCAGAAAGAACCAACAGAGGTGCAAAAAGAGGCAAGAGGGGTGCAGAAAAAGGTAGGAGGGGTGCACAAAGAGGCAAGAGAGGTACAGAAAGCGGCAGGAGGGGTGCAGAAAGAAGGAAGAGAAGTGGAGAAAGAGGCAAGAGAAATGCTGAAAGAAGCAACAGAGGTTTAAAAAGAAGCAAGATAAATGCAGAAAGAGGCAAGTGCGGTGCAGAAAGAAGCAAGAGCCGTGCAGAAAGAACCAACAGAGGTGCAAAAAGAGGCAAGAGGGGACAAGAAAGAGGTAGGAGAGGTGCACAAAGAGGCAAGAGAGGTACAGAAAGAAGCAACAGAGGTGCAGAAACAAGCAAGAGAAGTGCAGAAAGAGGCAAGAGAATTGCTGAAAGAAGCAACAGAGGTTTAGAAAGAAGCAAGAGAAGTGCAGAAAGAGGCAAGTGAGGTGCAAAAAGAAGCAAGAGAGGTACAGAAAGAAGCAACAGAGGTGCAGAAACAAGCAAGAGAAGTGCAGAAAGAGGCAAGAGATCTGCAGAAAAAAGCAACAGAGGTGCCAAAACAGGCAATTGAGGTGCAGAAAGAGGCAAGAGATCTGCAGAAAAAAGCAACAGAGGGGCTGAAAGAGGCAAGTCAGCTGCAGAAAGAAGCAAGGCAAGTGCAGAAAGAGGCAATAGAAGTGCAGAAAGAAGCATCAGAGGTGCACAAAGAGGCACGAGGGGTGCAGAAAAAGCAGAGAGAAGTGCAGAAAGAAGCAAAAGTGGTGCTCTAAGATGTAAGAGGAATACAGAAAGAGGCAATAGCAGTGCAGAAAGAACCAAGAGAAGCTCAGAAAGAAGCAACAGAGGTACAGGAGGAGGCACGAGGAGTGCAGAAAGAAGGAAGTGTTATGTCCCGTATAGAGGCCCTAAAATAGACATACTCGTATTTGCCCTAATATGGTCATATTCGTACTTGCCCTATTATGGTCATAGCCATATATGCCCTATTACGGTCATAACTATACATGTCCTATTATAGTCATGATTCCTTATAAAGGCATGATCTTTCACCTACATTGGTCCCCGCTAGTACACAACGAGCTCTGAGGGCTGAACGTTATCTATCCTGTTGTTTTGAATACAGCAGGGTTTTTCCCAAACACAGGCCTAGACTGTACTCACAATTATGCATGGCTGTTAGAAATGGGATTTCTGGTTGGCTAGGGCTTGCGCCTAAGCCAGGCAGAAACCACCACTCTAGTCAGGGCAAGGGAGTTACACGCTGAAGAGAACCCCTGCTCACCCCCATGGTAGCTTGGCACGAGCAGTCAGGCTTATCCCAGAGGCAATGTGTAAAGCGTTTGCGCAATACACACACAGCAGCAACATACTAGGCACACCACAAAAGGAACTCCACACAAGGTTATATATAAAAATAGCCTTTGTATTATCATAAACACATTAGAATAGTAATCACACAATATACACTGTGCCAACTGGCACTAGGCAATATTTACAGGGGATTATATACACATGACAAGGCCAATTGGGCCACTGTCAAAACCATCACTAAGCATAAATAGTAAATGTAGAACACAACCAGTAACTACTGGCAAAACACTGTACTCAGCATTATATCCTGCAACATAAATCATAGTATGCAATCAGCATCACATTAGGCGTAAAATACATTATGCGCCAACCTCATAAGCCTAAACATATTAGACCATAACCTCATAATCCTAAATCATGTTAGAGGCATAAATCACAGTAGAGAGTAACCTCAAACATAAACACAGTATGCAAAACCTCATAATCATAAACCACATTAGAGACATAAATCACGGTGCATAAATCACGTTCCCTGCGCACCACATAAATCACATTAGGGCCTGGCGCCCCATCAACCTAACACAGTCCCCCTGGCCAACTGGCCTTCTCAGAGGGCTCAAATGCCCTATGTCCATAATGTCAGGGCGCGCTGCCAATGCAGCAGAATCCACACGTGCACAATTGCGCAGACCTAAACGTTGCAGCTGCCACTAATTGCTGTGCAGCTGTGAACATCACTGAAGGCATGGGCACTCACTATGCCCTCTGGGAGGGTAAAACAAATGTGCAAAACGTCGCAGTTGCCCGCTATGGCGGCGCAACTGGGAAGATACTGGGGGCACTGGCACTCACTGTGCCCTCTAAACAAATGTGCCCAATCGTTGCAGCTGCCCTCTATCAGGCGGGGCAGCTGTGGGAATAAAGAATCAGGCACTGGCGCTTCGTTGCCCTCAGGAGTCCACACTGGGACTCTACAACAAAAATGCGGCCAATGTTGCAGCTGCCCGTGCTGGTGCAGCGCAGCTGTGAATGAAATAAAGAGGCACTGCTCTGGGGCTCTCTAAACAAATCTGCCCCCAACGTTGGAGTGACCCGCTCTCTGGCGGGACTGCTCAGGCACCGGGACTCCTCTCGTGGAGCTGGCGGCATGGACAAGGGCCCCTTCCTCCAAGATGGGTGGGGGCGGAAATGGAGCCCGCAAGGCTCCCTTCTCTCCTGCTGCACGCAGGGCTTCCCTCACCAACATGGGAGCCCCGCCTCACCTCAGGCACTGTTGCCTGGCTTCCTCTTCGGCCACTCGGTGATTGGCTGCAGCTGCCGGCCGTCAGCTTCATGGCCCTACCCAGAGTCAGGCAGTAGGCGCCTGACTTCCGGCTTCCTCTCGGCCGGTCTGGTGGGTCCTTCGTGCGGCGGCAATGCAGGGTGGGTACCCGCCAGCAACATAAAAGCAGAAGCGGGGTGGGCACCCGCGGCTAAAATAAACATAAAGCAGGGTGGGCACCCGCTATAAAATAAAGATAATTGTGGCATAAAAGCGGGGTGGGCTCCCGCATCATCGGCAACACGGGGGAATCCCTACGCCGGGGATTCCCTCCTCCACGGGCAGCTCAGCACGGCGAAGCCCACGTACTCCTCTTCTTTTGGCAATTCAAATATAAAGGGCTCCCAAGGTGCTAGGAGTTCTTAAGGTCTTGGGAAAGTAAAAGAAAAGCGCTCACGGTGCGCAGGAGTCTTCCAGGGTCCATGGGGCATAGCTGGGCCCAGGGAGGCCAGCACACAGGGCCCTCCAGCAGGGAGGCAAGGCCCTGTGGCGGCTCCTTCTGGGCCCCCAGCAGCAGCAAGCTCCCAGCAAGTCCAAAAACAGCACACAATCAAGGGGTCACAGCCCCTATACTTATACTACTTCTCTCCTTTGTCTGCAGTGCGGGGTTTGGGGGAACCAGCAAAAACTGGTTCAGGGGAGAATTGGAGCACTCTGTTTACCAGGCTCCTCTCCCCCTTTGTCAGGTGGGGGCTTAGTGATCAGACACACCACAGGGGGCAGAGCCAGCATTGTACAGGCTAGGCACAGATCTATTCAGGGTCAGGGGATTACTCCTCCCACTACTCCCAATGCAGATGTCCCATTCAGCCTAGTGCTGATTCACCCTGCCCCTCCTGGAGCAACACACACCTCCCAGCCCCTGTCACTCAAAAGCCAGACATGCAATTCACATCAGGCAGGCAGACACATAGCACACAGGAAGGAAGGAAGGAAGGAAGGAAAAGACATTTATAGAGCTCATGGCTACCCGGAAGCATCCCAGCGCACAGAAATGCCAACTTCTAAAAATGGCATTTCGAAAATAGTTATAATAAATCTGCGCACACCATCGCGTAGCATATATTATCACTATTCCAAATATACCAAACTTGATCACGCTGCTCCTCTCATATCAGGAATTGCCACTGAAACACTTATCAGGGAATCCCCATTGCATTCCTATGGGAGGACAGCCCCACAGTAGTGAGAAACCAAAATGGCTGTTTGTCACTACCAGGACATGTCACACACTTAAGGTACATGTCCTATCTTTTACCTACAATGCACCCTGCCCATAGGGCTAGCTAGGGCCTACCTTAGGGGTGACTGACATGCAGTAAAAGGGGGTCACAGACATGGCACACACTTTAGGTGCCACGTCCCAGTGGCAGTAACAATGCGCACACAGGCCCTGCAATGGCAGAGGCCTGAGATAGGTTTGCAAGGCTACTTTGGTGGCTGGCGCAATCAGCGCTGCAAGCCCACCAGTAGCATTTAATTTACCAGCCCTGGGTATATGAGATACCACTTTACAAGGGACTGACAGGTAAAATAAATAGGCCAAACAGGTGTAGACCAATCTTACCAAATGTAACACAGAGGGGCATATTCTCAAGGAGCTATCGCCGAGTTAACGGCACTTTATCGCAGCCAAAGTTGCGAAAAATTCATCGCCCCATTCACAAGCTGGTGTTAACAGCCCATAACACCAGTTTACCCACGACAGCAGCCGCAAAAAACATCGCCACAGATGACCCCGGCAACTATTGCTAATGAGATGCAGAGTAGGCGTACCAGTGCAAAAAGCCGCGAAAACACCACTCCGCAACATTCTCAACCACCAGCCAGCTCTGCGAAAAGAACACGAAACATGCGATAATGCGCATTAGCCGCAGGAAATTAACACCTGCTCTGACCTGGTGTAAAGTCGGACGGCAGCCTGCATCACAAAAGGGAGCCCAGCCCACAGCCACACCTGAAGACCAACAGATGCCATGGAGCCACTGAACATGCGGGCCGGACACCCAAGAGGGCCCCAACACCGACCGCCACCACCCCCACCCCCCCAGCCACCCACCGCCCCCCCGGACCAACACTGAGGCAGCGCAGACAAAGACAGCGACCCTCCGAAAATGCACCAACCTCATAGACCCAACACCAGAGAATGTCATTGCCCACTATATGCCCAAAGGGACAACCCTCCTCCGCATCCTGACCACCATTGCCCACAGGCTGACGGAACCAACACAGCGGACAACCAACATCCAACCGCAGACAAAGCTGCTGGCCGTGCTGCACGTGTTGGCCTCTGGTAGCCTCCAACCAACATCCGCCTGAGACGGAGGAGTCACACAGCCAAGCCAATCCAAGTCCCCCACAACAGTCATGGATGACACCATCAGCTTGGTAGCCCACTATCTATACTTCACACACATTGCGCAGGAACAGCCGGAGACCAAGCAAGGCGTGTACGCCACAGCTGGCTTTCCGCACGTGTCAGGGGACAATTGACTGCACACATGTCCTACTACATGTCCTACTAGTGGCCCCTGATGACACTGCACACAATAAGCGCAACAGAAAGCGCACGTATCCCACCAATGTGCAGGCAATAGTGGACCACCGTGGAATCCCCGCCAACGCTGCCGCCAACCACCCAGGCAGTGTGCATGATACCTGCACCTCCCGATAGTCCATCATCAACCTGTGCCACCACGGAAATGCACTGCTCGTTGGCCAATACAAAATGCACACACCACACACCTCAACTCCACAATCATGCAACACACAACACAGGAAATGCACACGTCAAATACAACATGCACACCCACCAGACACGACAGAACAACTCACTGTGGGAACCTGGGCCAGCCATGTACATGAGCCATCAACAGCATGGCACCTCGGACACACAATAGCAGAATGTTGGAAGAGGTGGGGACCAGGCATGTGCGAAGGAGGCAAGGGACCGATGAATGAGAATGTACACAATGCCAAGTGTGGCGTGGATGTGCTGGCCAGACTGCAGTATGCAGACCACACACATATCCATGTCGACACACACCGCTGGTGTTTGGAGTGTAGTGGACAGTGGACGCAACAATGTCACCCCAGCCAGTGTGGAAGATCGCTGAAATGTAGCTTGTGATGTCCCCCCTGTAAGCGTGAGCAGAGTGGGCTGGCCCGGCGTACACCAGGCCAGCATAGGGATGTGAATAAAAGGCACATAACTCTGGGCGTGGTCCTGTTCCGGAATGCCCAATGTCTCTGCCAGGGCGGCACCTCTCACCCCGCCACAAGGCCGACGCCGTGAGCAGTGTTGCCAGCGATCCTGTGCGCCTGCTGCACTCCAGGACGCTGGTCCCCGAACCAGTCCTGCCCTCCCCTGCGCATCCAGGCCTCAATGTCCACCTTCCGACACTGGCGTGTGTCGAAGAGGGCCACCACGTGCCGGTGCAATCTCCAAGCCCGAGGC
Organism: Calotriton arnoldi; assembly: GCA_963921515.1. NCBI lineage: Eukaryota > Metazoa > Chordata > Amphibia > Caudata > Salamandridae > Calotriton > Calotriton arnoldi. The sequence goes on from CAWUFW010018957.1 coordinate 146,209, forward strand.
CTGTGACCTTGGCAGCCTCCTCAGACCATCACGGCCTCCGCAACACAGGCCCGCAGTACTCCATTCACATTGACGTACTCCACCGGCATGCACAGTGGACAAGTAGGTCACACATTTGGAACTGAGTCTTGATTACACCATGGCAGAGCACATAAATCATGGCTGCATGTATGTCACTATACACCCTTCGATGTGGTGCCAACAGGTCTTAGTGTTACATCACAGCCGCAAGATTCTGTGGGCCCACGCAGACTACTGCTCTCGGCCTACGCTGCGCAAGAATAGGTCACAGAATTGGAACTGAACATCGATTAGTCAAAGGCAGAGTACGAATCATTGCACGCAAGGAGAGGCATGAGAGGATGACACGTTGCATTTGGAAGGAAAAAAGGATCATCATTACGGAGGTGATCGAACACTACCGACAGCTGCCCCGATGTTACTAACTCTGTGCGTCGCGAGCCTACGACCCATGGCTGTAGCTCACTGCTGACACTGCCTCCGGCCTACACTGAGGTCCAGTAGGTCACAGAGTCTTGATTCAGCAATGCCGGAGTACATATCAGTGTACCGGCATCATCGCAGACTGCATCCCCTCTCAGCCCCTGTGCCACTATGTCTGTTCCCCGACATTCATGGACACTCTCTGGTCGTACAATGGTGGCGTCTGAGTCCATGGACTAGGGGGTAGTTTTCATCCTCATGCAGTTGATGCCGAGTTGGTGGTGGCAACGAGGCAGTCGCTTTCCACTCCTCCATTTGCTGCTTCCGGATAGCTTCTGCCCTCTGCATCATGCCCTGGAGGACACCTTCCACTGTCCCCCACAACCCTCCGCCACATTCACCTACGACATTGACAGGGACCCGCTCAGTCTGCATGGCCCTACCTCAGTGGACCGCAAGTCACCGTCCCATGGCGGTGTGCCTGTGCCTGCTGCTGTGCATCCGGGGCCAACAATTCTGTGCAGCTCAAGTCAGGGACCCTGTCTGAATGAATATTGGATGACCTCTGTGACGGTGGTCTTGGGGTCATCGACGTCGTGTGCATGTGGCCCTGTGCTGTCCGCTGCCTCCGGCCTCAACTGCGGACCACCAGGGCTCACACATCATACGAGTCCTGACCGGCCCGGACGTTGCATCACCACAGGAGGCACACGCCACCATCGCCAGGGCCAACTCCAACCACCATCTGCCAGAGTCGAAACAGTGGTACTGGCAGACTAATGGAGTTGCTCAGACATGTCATGGATGCCATCATCTGCCTGATCCCCTCCTCAGCACTCCAGGTGCCACTGACTCAGTGCACCGCAACCCATGGACGCGCAGCAATGTCACCTCCGGCAGTGTGGGAGACCTGGGACGTTGATGAGGAAGTTGATGCAGGTCTAACACACCCCACTGTATCTGCATCAGAAATATCCCGAATGGACACAATCCTAGTCATTTTCATCACATGAGCGCGCTCAGCTCTAGTGCCCCAACCTCAGTGCACTGGAACTCACGGACACTTCTGTTTGTATGTTGGGTGACCTCTGTACTTGCTCCGGCTCCCTCCATGTTGATCAGCAGTTGACTCTGTTATGCAGGTGTTTTCTGTTTCCATTGCACTGGTGTCCACTGTTCAAGTTGTTGCCAGCACCAAGCACTCCGTGCGGGCTGGCTTATACTCACCCCACACACATCCAGCACAGGCGTCACTGTACATGTGGCCCTGCCAATACAGGGGCCAGGCGCACGTGCCCGTAGCCAGTTCAACATGATATCCTCATGTGTCCCTGTGGTCTTGTTGTATGCATGAGGGCCCTGGGACCTACGACCTTACAGTGTGCTGTGTACAGCAGATGCACACATGTCACCGCAGGCAGCGGGTTAGAGCTTGGACATGTGGCTTTGTTGTCACCCACTCAATTTGTAAGGGGAGTGGACTGGGCCATCGTATGCAGAGCCAACGTGAGTGTGTGACTGATATGTGCGTGCCCCTGGGCGTGGGTCTGTGCATCTGCATATGTCTCCATGGCAGTGTGGGTCTCCTTTGTGGGGTGTAGGTGGTCCCTGAAGGGTAATTGACACCCACGTATGTGATCTAGTTCACCTTCCATGGGTTCGGACCACACCCGCACCTGTTCGCCCACCTCCTTTTAGTGTTCTGACACCTGGCATTGGGGTGCCATGTGTGGGTCGGTGTTGTGTTGTGAGCCAGCCATGCTTGTGGGTGCTTCATGCTGTGTGGTCTGTTGCAGGGGCTGGGTTCTCCTCTGAGTAGGTTGTCTGCCCTGGTCCTGGTAGTGGGTTGCGTGGGATGTCCATGGGCTGTTGTGGGGCGTCGGTGTCGGAGGTATGGTGGTCGTCTCCAGCATCACTGATGGGTTGTCTGGTCTGACCTGCTGGAGGTGTTGTTTGTCCCTCTGCAATGTGAAGGGGAGATGCATGTTGACATTGTGTTGACATTTATGTTGGCGCATTGTTCTTGTAGACTTGCAGACTGTGTGATAATGTGCATTATGACTGTTTGGGCGGTGCTGGCAATTTGAGGGGGGGCAGTGGCCATTTGGACTACATGACTGATGTGAGGTTGTACCCGTACATATGCATCTCACAGTTCCCTGCTCTGTCACATGTGATTGGCCTGTTTCTGCACATGGGCGGACCCAGTTGTGTCCCCTGTTTTGCAGTGTTGGTGTTGCACTTTGTGCCACATTGTCATGGGATGTGCTGTGATTGCCATGTGTGTGTGCTGCAGTGTGCCACGGGGATAGGGGACATGACCCTGGGTGATTGTGGTTGTGCAGTGTGCTAGACATCCTTGTGCATGTGTACCATTGTGCCCATCTCCCCCCGTCCCCCCAGTCCCTGTTCGTTACTCACCCTGTTGTTGTTGTTGTTGTTGTTGTGGTGTCAGGTCCTCTCGAGCTGTGTCCGTACTCCCACCTCCTTGCACCGTCTCCACACTGATGACTGGCCTCCATTTCCTCCAGCTCCTCCTGTGGCGCAGGACTCCCACCTCCTGTCGCCGTTGCTGCCTTCCTGTTGGCAGCAGCTTTGGGCCTGGTTTAGGTTTTCACGTCATACCAGCGCCTCTTGGCCTCCTCCATTGGCCTCCTCGACACTCGGCCTGCATTCAAGTTAGTCTGATTGTGGGTCAGTTGCTGGTAGTGTTCTGTCACATCTGTGACGCTGGCCTTGTTTTCCTACGGACTGCACCCCGTCTTCCTCTCCCTCTTCTCATTGGCATTCCCCGACCCCGTTGGTCCTTGCTGGTGGTCTGTGGGGCTTGTGGGGTTCGCTTTGGCCTCTGCGCTGGGTCAGGGTGCATCCATGTTGCTACACACTTTGGATTGTTTCTGGTGTGTTGTTTTTGTTGCTTTTATAGTGAATTTTCCCGCGAGACCCGTGGGATTTGCAGGACTGTCGCTGGTTTTCGCTGCTTTTTGTATCGCGATTGGCCTCATCGCAGATTTTGTTGCGTTCGTGTTTCGCATTTTTGTGGTGTGGCTTTGATTTTAACGCTGCCATTTGACGCGTTATCTGGTGACTATCGCATGGTACCGCCGTGTTGTTAATACTTGGTTAATACGGTGTACATTTTTTGCGCAATGTACTGCGATGTTGGAGGTTGCGTTAAGTAACTTTTGCGATGGTTATCACACGTTCTTGAGAATATGCCCCAGAGAGCGCACGCACTTTACACTGGACAGCAGTGCTAAAGTGCCAAGAGGCCTAAAACCACCAACACCATGTCAGAGAAAAGGCTAGGAGAAAGGCAAAAAGTATAGGGATGACCCTGCAAAAAGGGCCAAGTCCAACAATGGCTCTCTAGGAATACAAGACCTGCATAATATGTATGTACAAAGTTCACCCCTGACGTCTTCCTCATGTCTAACAGACCAATGCAAACCATACTGAGGACCAAGACTCTTTAGGGTATAAATACACCACATCTTGCCCCAGTAAGACAGAGGAAACCGAGACTTCCATGCTGACACACTTACCAGAGACGATGAGGCTCCTGCATGCAGTCGCTCCAGCTGACAGCGGTCTGACACAGCCCTGACAGGGTGTCCAACTCGAGACCAGGACGGGGTCCCACACTCTCTCTATTCAGGTATGGGGGTTCGACTAAATCCTAGAGGGATTCTTGGCTCTTAGGCTTTTAGACCTACACATATGCTAGGTACACTCAGGTACATCTAGTTAGGCATCGTAGGAGTACGCGCACTTTTCATAATGCTTTTTATACTCATGTATGTATTTATGATTATTGCAATATGGTAGAACTGTTCTATCCTTTCACTTTGATCGTACTGCTGATAATATATTTCTGATATTGTCTGCTGGTTACTGCAGCACATATATTTTACACTAGAATAACAACTGTTCAATAAATACTTATTGAAACGCCCAGACTGTTTATTCTGTGTACCTCTCTGAGACAAACCGAATAAGTAAGCACGAGTGACTGAGAGGAAGGTAGTACATTGTTTCCACGATTCTGAGGGAATCAATGTTGTCATGTTCTAAGGTTGCCAGAAACTAATCTCTCCCCGATAAGAGGAGACACTAGTGGCACTGCGAGCAAGCTAATGCAAATCAGGCTAACATTTCTCGGTGGGGGTGCACAGAGTTAGTCTGCCACCAAACCCACAGGTTATGTTATCAAAATGCGCAGGTCCTGCAGGGGTACTATAGGAACTACACGACATGGTGCCAGCAACGTTGGTTGGGTACTTATTTAACAGTAGATTCTGAGTAGTTCAGTCGTGCTATTCTCAGAGAACCTACTCACAAAACACCAGAGACGTCTGGAGTGGGTGGGCACAAACTCCGCCACAGCTGAGTAGGCGAGATATCCTATTTATTGGCTGGTGGTTATTCAAGCTTGAAGGACATTTAGTTCCTAAATTGTGCATAACACCTCAACTTCTTCCTCTAAACATGCCTGATTCCGAGGCAGGGGAAGAGAGTTGACCTCTTCCTTTTAGAGGAGGATGCAATACAGATTGCACCAAAATTCAAAATGGCTTACAAGCCAGGGGTGGCATTGTAGTTTTCGTGATTGAGGCACACAAATCAAACAAAACAGAGGTATTCTATTCATGGGTTACATTCCCAGCAGCAAATGCAATAACAAAGACATTTCACTACTTTACAGCAGGAAATGCACCACATGAATATGGCCCGTTTGAGGACATAGAAATTCCACTCACTCACCAGGAACATTATTACTGGTTTAATGGCGCCCTACCCCACGTACGAGAAAGAGTAAGATTAGGCCCGCTCGGAGGCCACATGGCCAATACTAGCGGCTTACACACCGCACACTGACATTGGAACAATGCCACAGCCAGAATTACTTATACAACACAGAGATTTGATTAAAATCTACAGAAACCTGACACAATTCGTCATGAGGACTTTAACAATCCAACCTGCACTAGCTGCAGTAAATAGTACTCCAGTCCATGGTACAGGAAATAAAATTACTCCACAAACATTACACGCGGTAATGGGCAAAATGCCAGCAAAACGCGAACAAATACCATTCTGGATAGCTCAGAAAATAACTCAGCTTGAGGCAGTATTCCCGAATACTACCACCTGTGATAAACACAGAATTCCAACAATCTGCTTGCCCATGGGGATCACACCACAAATAGAGGATTGCACCTCTTGGGGTTCAGTCTTTGCTGCCATTTATACCAGAACACATGGTATCCCATCATTAGCTGTAGTACCTGACGTATTGAGACAGATACATAATGAGTACGGAGCAGAACCTGCCCTAAACTTAGGGATGAAGTTACTAAACAACTTTGATCAGGTATCAGCCATAATACTAGCTAACAATAAGGGGGAATAAGGGGGAAGCAGCTTCAGTGGCGATCCACCAACGCCTAAGGGAGTTCAGTCCAGTAGATCAACAACACGAACTACCCAAAATAATTGAAACTGCATATGCAGAACTAGGCAGAGACAGTCTAGGTGGGAAAGCATTAGAACCACAACTGGTGGGCAGTCCTGAAAAGGACACTACAAAGCAGACACCTACTTCTTCTAAAAAGAAGTGGGAAAATAAAAAACAACAAAAGTCTAAAGACAGCAGATCTCAATCCAGAGGTAGGTCTCCTCAACAGGAGCCCTCTGAAAGGAGGTATAACCTCAGGAATAGGGATAATATTAGGAAACCTGACAGGTATCAGGATACTGATACACGTTCCTCTTGCTCCTTTCAGGGTTCATCAAAAAACTCCGAGAGGGAAGGACGGTCAGAACACAGACAAGAGGAGCATACAAAGTCCAGAGACACGCAACGCGCTGAGGACTAGGTACCTAAAAAAGAAGATAAACAAAAACAAAAACCTCAGTTCAAAAAGAAGAAGGTAGCAGGTCTCAAGATCAGACTTGTCCAGAATTCTGAGGGCACAGCTTCTGAACGGGGAATGGGCTCTGACGATGCTAGACAGCGCGGCAGAAGTAACGATAGCTTGCCAGAACCTGAAGGAATTTCTGGCGACAGCGGAGTTGAGTGAGTTTATCACGGTGGAAACACCTGCTACTCGGGTAAGTGTCCCGCATAAGTTACATGAGATAACACTCCGGATGGAGGGGGACAAGCCCAAGAAAATTAAAGGGCTCTTTTGGAAGAATTTGTCATCTGGTTATGACATCCTATTAGCAGAACAAGACTGGCCGCCAGCATTCGTCATGGAGTGCCCCAGGGGAGAAGAGATAATTTTTCTAGCCTTTTCCGACCTTGTTCCCATATATCTCAAACATGCATATGCGCAGGAGTGGACGGTTGCCCTAGCTCCAGCATTGTACAAAAATCATGCTGGTTGGGATGGGGATTCAACCCACCACGTGATCCCGTTAAAAGTTTCACCAAATGCTCAAAGGCAATACCCTATAAAGCAGGAAGCTAAAAAACAAGTCAGGGAGATCTTAGATCAACTAGAATACCAGGGGGTGATAGAAAATTGCACTTCACCTATGAACAATCCTTTGTTCCCCATAGCCAAACCTGACAATACATATCGTCTAGTTTTATATTACAGACATTTAAACACTTGCACAAAGACATTTGCAGTTCAGAATGCACACAGTCCCGCATTAATGAATAACATTGTGCGACAAAAATACAAAACAACACTTGATATCTCAAATGGATTTTTCTGCCAAAATATAGCGCCTGAAAGCTGGTATCTGACTGCATTTTCAGCGCTGGGGTCTCAGCAGCAATTTTGTCGACTCCCCCAAGGGTATAAGAATAGCCCGGGGTTGTTTTCAGCAAGGGTAACAGAGTTACTCCAAAATTTGGATGAAGAAGCATTGTCCTATGTGGATGATATTAATCTAACGGACGATGATTTACCAAGGCATTTGACCAGGGTGAGCACCATTATTGTGGGTTTCTTCTCTGAGGGCTACAAATTTAACTTTAAAAAATCAAAGATTGCCCACCTCAGTGTCCTATTTTTAGGATACGAGCTGTCAAGTGAGGAAAAAGCCTAGCAGCTAACTTTTTAGAAAAGTGTGCACCGCTCCAACCTCCAAAATCATTAACGAATTTACAATCAATTCTGGGATTCCTAGATTTTGGTCGAACATACATTTTGGATTATGCAGAAAGAGTAAAACCTTTCTACGTTTTAATAAAACCTGATTTTTCAATCAGACAATGGACACAGGAACATACAAATATCCTACGTTCACTACAGGAAGACATGATAGCTTCAAAACATTTACAGACACGCGTAAACGTACGCAATTTGGTGATAGCGGGTCAATGCGGGTACACTTATTTAACTTTCAATGAAGGCGAAACAGTACCTATCACATACAAATCACACCTGTACACAAATGCAGAAATGCGTTTCACTTAAACACAAAAAATTCTGACAGCAGTGCAGACCGCTGTACCAAGAGAAAGAGCTCTGGCTCTGGGTAAACGCATAATTGTCGTGACCCCAGTACCAGCTTTAGAAGCTGTTACAAAAGCTAGCATTCCAAATGCTAAGGCCTTACATCCAAGATGGATACAATGGGCTAATTATCTTACTGCAACGGATATTGAATACAGATTTGATCCAAGTTTAAAAACACAAGCATTTCTGCAATACGAACAAGAATATCCTCTACCAAATGAAATTTTGCCTCTAGATCAGTATGAATACATTATTTACACTGACGGATCTGCTCAACCAGCCATAGGGAGTAAGCAAGCTTACAGCGCGGCGTGTTCAATCGTTAAAGGTCGCATGCGCAATGGAAAGTTCCATCCCAGTAGCACTAAAACGCAATCTCTAGGACACTGCACGGCTCAGTTTGCAGAATTAAAAGCACTGATACTGGCACTTGTAAATACGGAACACGAATTCCCCACACTAATTGTGTGTGATTCCTTTTACTGTGTACAGTCGTACAATGAATATCTACATCATTGGGAACAAAACGGGTTCAAAGATGCATAAGGTGGCACAATTAAACATAAAATGCTATGGGAACAGGTAGTAGAGTTGAGAAACGAACTACCAAGGGCTCACGTGATACATACACTGAGTCATCAGCGTGATGGCATTCACGTTGAAGGGAATTCATTGGTTGATAAAGCCGCACAGGGGGCTGTACGCACGGCTTCCGTAGCTGCAATCACTCATTCAAAAACGAGAATAGACGGCAAAATTATGGTAGCTGTCATTGCTTCACGCAAAGGCAGCACAGCAGTACCAAAGAAAGTTCCACTCAAGTACTCCTACAAGTTAGATGCACACAACATTCCATATGCTCAGATTCCTGGAGTGGGGGATAGAGTAATACCAAATATGGATCGGAGGTTAGGTTTAATTCTAGCAGCACACAAGGGTTTGGGCTCTGTGCATACAGGCGTTACAGCGACTATTTCTTTATTGAAACAGCGATATTGGTGGCCAGGATTAACAAAACAAACTAAAGACTATGGGGCCGATTCCGATTTCGGCCGGAAGGGCACCGAACGATGGTCGGAGCCCTTCCGACTGAATCGGAACGTGCCGGCCTAATTCCTTTGCGACCGAGCCATTCCGATGGGCTCGGACGGAAAGGAATCCGACTGGGATTTCCGGATGGCTTACGACGGGCTCGGAGAGCCCGTCCGCCATCCAGAAATCCTTCAGTACTCCCCCGGCCGCCTCTTCACGACCGAGGGAGTACGATGGCAGTATTTCACTATCTTTTCGTGCCGGTCTTTCCGGCACGAAAAGGCAGTCGTTAACTGTCTTTGGGGGCCCCCAGTAGGGCCCCCATGGGTGCGAGGCCACCGAATGGCGGCCTGGGGGCACCTATGGTGCCCCTCTGTTGATCCCTGCATCCGGTGGCAGGCACCTTGGGGTGCCGGCCACAGGGTGCAGGGATGAACTGCACCCCTGCTTTCCACAATGCAAGCATGCATTCCGCTCGGAATGCATGCTCCCATTGTGTAGTATACGAGTGCGACCGAACAGGGTTCGGTCGCATCGTACTTGCAGGGCCATAATCGACGACAACAGGTCGGTCAGTTACGGCTCCTAACCGATGTCAGACGGACCTGAGTCTGTCCGACATCGGAATCGGCCCTTTTGTCTTGAAATGTGACATCTGCCAGCAGATGAAAGGCTCCACCGTAGCACGCCCAGCACAGACACCATTGTTAAAATCAGACAAACCTCTCGCTTGTGTAGATTTGGACCACTGGGGACCCCTACAATCTAATGGGGCCAAGAAATATATCATGGTTGCAGTGGATTCCTGCTCTAGATTCCTATGGGTCTGGCCTCAGCGCTCGGCTGACGCTCGAACTGTTATAAAAGATTTGCGAGTCTTTATCGGCACATACGCAGTTGGCACGTTACATTCTGACCGTGGCCCAGCGTTTAGCTCTCGAGCTTACAAAGAGGCCATGGAAGGAATGGGCGTAGCATTGCGGTACTCCTCTCCGCACCATCCCGAGGGAAATTCTGTTGTGGAGAGGAAAAACCGGGACTTAAAGCAATCTTTAACAGCTAGGGTATTAGGCAAGGGTGGTAGATGGGTTGATCACTTATATGGGGTCCAACGAGCATTTAACAATCAGCCAAGAAGCTCTCTAGGGGGTGTCACTCCTTACGAGGCCCTATTTGGGACAATAATGTGGGTACCTGATCTTGATTGTGAAGGCGCAGTGGCGGATCAAAAACCATTTGATGTCCATGATCATGTGGCTGTTTTACAGGCTCTAAATGAATCCAGGACACAACAAAGTAACGTGTTCCAGAAACAGACCGCCACTGAGGAAGTCAAGGCAGTAAGGGCAAGACCTGTCTGGATCCCAAAAATTGGGGATCTGGTCAGAGAAAAGATTGCAGACAAGAAAGAATTTGGGCCATCCTACAGAAAGCCTGTACAGGTCCCAGCAATCCAAGGCACAAGAACCGTACTTCTGCCGCCTCTTGCCAGGAAAAAGGAGAAAAGATTTGTCTCAATTGACTTAATCAAACCACACTATATGGCCGATTCTAAACAGTAGGCCTCGTGGACTCCAAAGTAGCAGACGCCCTCCTCTTGCTACAATCCAAGAAGATCAAACAAAAAGACATCACATTTGAAGAGCCACATGTACGGAATAAAGGACTAAGCAACAATGCTATGGAACTCGTTCCACTTCAACAAGAAGCACATCTTCAAGAAGAAAATCAACTTAACAACCAAGTTGCAATTAGACCAAATACAGATGTCTACGTCAATGTGCCTTGACAAGAGAACACAGCAATTTCAACAAATCCCGATGCAATTCCAACAATTGATCGAACTGCCTCTGGCTATTTCATGAACTTTGATACATTTTCCCTGGATCCAAGTGAGCCGGAAACGACGCCAGTCAAAAGTTCACTCAAGCAGAAACTCACTGACTTTTTAGAAAGACTTACCTGGTGTCACCTTGGATTGAACTATGGTATATCACTGGGATTTACTTTTTCTTTTCTATCTATGTTTAATAATAACTTTTAGTATGCTTATTAATGGACGATACCTCCAACAAAGCTCTACATCCCAAAGAGTCAATTTGATTTTAAAACCACACCAGTCTTCACATCGTGAACCAAGAGTCTCCAGTGACCATCACAGTAGTTCCTATACCGGACGGTATAGTATGGGACAAGATTGATTATGATATATTCGGTCCGACTGAACTTTTAAAGCTTAAACATGTATTTAAAATTTCTTTAAGTGATATCATTACCTCCATTACATTTTCTGATGATTGGGACATTGACACTGTAACTAATTTAATGTCTGATTTAGAAAAAACTGCAGCATTTCCGAACAATGAAATGTTAGAAGGTACTTCAGACTATGATACATTGTACTGTTACCAACATTATGGTCATCATTTCTTGCCCAAATCTATAACACCTAGAAATGTATTTGAATACCACCAGTGGGAACACTGCCCAACACCTCCAAAAGGTAGTTCGCAAACCTTTGCACAAAAATTCACATACTTTTCAGGGTTTAATACATCTGACCCAAAGTCATTTTATTACAAAGTGGCAACAACATCAGCACAGAAAATTATGTTGACAAACACCAAACAGATTTATTCTGCTTCCTTTATGGCCCAGTTGTCTACACAGGGTTACGACCTATGGAAGAACACTATAGATTCAAAATCAATCTGGAGTTCTAGGGACTGGCAAGTCCAGGGAACAGAAGCGCTTTTTAGAGCACGCCTCATTCCACAGCAGATATTATTTCTAAATGAAACTGTGCAACAGACATCCTGTCTTGGACTAGCCAAGAACAAGGAAATGAACACACCGGGGTTTCCAACACCATCACAGATGGGTGAGGGGCAGAATTCATCTACACCGGGGGTAAGATTAGATGACATTTTCCAGTACAACAGATCAGACCCCAATTGGACAGGATGGCTGATTTGGCCCATTGACAAGAACACATGTCAAAAGAGATTCCTAGTTACACCCGAGGGATTTAGTATCCATAGGCCAGATCCACGCTATGTACAGAGACAACACCCAGGGGTAGTGACATCCTATAGAGTTGGGAAGTTGTGCCTTGATTGGCTAGAAACCTCAACACTCACAGAAGTGAAACACCACTTGACCTTGCTCACACCTGACATGGATCTTAGAGATTTTCTACTAGGACCCAGGAAACTACGTCAGAAACGTTTCATATATGCTGGCATTTATGCCTACTATAATGAAAACTGGAAAATATCCCAACAAGAGGCCGCAGAGAGGATACGGGAAATAGACCGTATTAACTTAGAAAAGGAATTAGCTGTAGTGGATAATGGGTTAACAACTTTGACCTCCAGGATTTACTCCTTAGGCAACATTGTGTCTTCGGCGATCGACATACTAGAACAAGATTTGGCCTTGTTACATCATGGACAATCTCAACTACGTTCTATTATGATGTTGAGCTGGACGCTACAATCTTTGCGTGCAGGCTATGTGCCCTGGCGTTTTATAAACACCACATCTCTGTTTTCAGAATACAATCTGACTGATAAACAGACAGAAATGGCCAAATATACAATGCTGCGTATTGGGAAACTGGAAAGGTTACCATTAACTGTGGCCGAATCACCATCAACCGAATGGTTAATCCATGGCGAAATCACTCTACCGGTCACTACGTTTCAGTTTCAATATTGCCTTGAGCAAAGGCAGGCAGGCAAATATGAAAAGATGGGTAAGGGATACATTAAGGAAACTTGGGAGTTACCATATAGATATCGATGCCGGAATGGGGATTGAGAAGTGTATCTGAGCGGTACAAACTGCAAGAACGCTTTAAGCGGTTCTCTCATGTGTCAGGATATTTCTCTGCACGGAGCATGTAGGGGTTCGGTAGCGAACTTATCTTTTCACATGTCAGGGACCCCAGCGGCCATGATCATGCCGGTTTTCCAGCTGCTCTTGAATGGGAGTTACTTAATGCTTAATGATCAAGGTTGCTGTGGGATGCTTCCGGGCGTCGCCTATCTGGTCACTGTTAACTACAGGGTTACTTGCTGTATGCAAGTATTGTTTCCGCCACTGAACACAGTCAGGGAGGCGCCATTATGACCTTCGTTGAATGTTTCCTTTATACAATTTGATACTTTGAGCAGACTGAAAGCCATGCTTTTACAGCAACCCGTGCCCTTAACCTCGGCTCGAGAAATCTTTGAATTTCAAGTTGCAAGGACCTCGACTGAGATACAAGCACTTATACGTACAAACTGCCCCTTTCATTTCGCAGAAATGGTGGGTCGTATCTTTAACATGTCTGATACTAGCGGTATTGTACACCTATTTAAGACCATAGGGTCAGGACTGTTAAGCACCTTTCAGACAGTCCTCGGAGTAATCCCAAATTTTATACACTCCGTGTTGGGAAGCGTCTTTGGAGGTCTCCCGCTTATCCTGTTCCTAATTGCAGGAGTCCTGATTGTAATATTACTGCTACGCAATGGACGGCCCAATTTCTGAGGAAATGCTGAACTCGCTCATGGAACGGAAGTACCGTGAGCACATGGTACAGCTTCTGGGCATTCCTTGCCTAAGAGAACTAAACGCCTCTTGGTTTCTATCATTTAGACCAGTCTGGGTGGACTACATCTTACCTGTTCTTCGATGCCTTTCCTGCGGAGAAGAATGCACGTTGGATCTTTGTCTAACATTTCCATCAGATACGCCACTGGACCTGGATGCTATGCTGGACCCCCTAAAGGCCCATGCTCTGCGTTGTCCACTGCTTCTTCCAATTCTGATGAACGCATTCCTTGAGAATCCACAGGTGCCATTTGCTCCTGCTGGGTTAGGTGACTCCTCCACAGGCACCCAGGTAACAACTGCGACACAAGCTGCCGCAGCACCGACTGTTGGCAGTGCCGAATTTCATCTGTGTGCGATTGACGTTCTCTGTGAAGCGTTGGATTTGTCGTCTGCAGTAGCTAACACCGATAATATTGTGCTTCCCAGCCAGGACGCTTAATCATGAATTGGCTCATCGCGTCCTGGGAAAGAATTCGGCTTCTTTGCTCGTTTCAAAACAAACGATCTAAATTTGGAACTTTTCATAAATTGACACTTTCGCTTGAGAAAAGCATGGCCTTCTCCTGCTTATGGTAATGCAACTTTTATAGGGAGACAGTATTGACTGTTTCAAGTGGCAACTGAAAATAGCTGAATTTTAAAAAATTAGTTTTTTAACACCTTTTTAACAATTTTTTAAGTATCATGTTTTTACTTGCTTTTAAAAATATATATTTTTAAAATATTTTTTAATTGTCCAGATTTTAAGTTTGGTCATTGTCATCCGATTCGGAAGAGGAATGGGTGTTATGTCCCGTATAGAGGCCCTAATGTAGACCCGTTCATACATGCCCTAAAATAGACATACTCGTATTTGCCCTAATATGGTCATATTCGTACTTGCCCTATTATGGTCATAGCCGCATATGCCCTATTATGGTCATAACTATACATGTCCTATTATAGTCATGATTCCTTATTTAGGCATGATCTTTCACCTACATTGGTCCCCGCTAGTACACAATGAGCTCTGAGGGCTGAACGTTATCTATCCTGTGGTTTTGAATACAGCAGGGTTTTTCCCAAACACAGGCCCACATTGTACTCATCAATTATGCATGGCTCTCTAGGAATACACCACCTGTATAATATATATGTACAAAGTTCACCCCTGACGTCTTCCTCATGTCTAACAACAGACCAATACAAACCATACTGAGGACCGAGACTCTTTAGGGTATAAATACACCACATCTTGCCCTGGTAAGACAGAGGGAACCGAGACTTCCATGCTGAAACACTGACCAGAGACGCTGAGGCTCCTGCATGCAGTCGCTCCAGCTGACAGCGGTCTGACACAGCCCTGAGATGCAGAAACAGGCAAGAAAGGTACAGAAAGAGAGAAGACGAGTGCAGAAAGAGACAACAGGGGTGCAGAAAGAAGCAAGACAGGTGCAGAAAGAAGCATGGAAAGTGCAGAATGAAGTAACAGGGGTGCACAAAGAGGCAAGAGAAGTGCAGAAAGAAGCAACAGAGGTGCAGAAGGAGGCAAGCGAACTGCAGAAAGAGGCAAGAGAGTTGCAGAAACAGGCAAAAGAGGTACAGAAAGAGGGAACAGAGGTGCAGACAGTGGCAAGAGAGGTGCAGAAACAGGTAAAAGGGGTGCAGAACAAGGCAAGAGGGGTGCAGAAATTTGCAAGAGAGGTACAGAAAGAACAAGAGCAGTGCAAAAGAACCAACAGAGGTGCAAAAAGAGGCAAGTGAGGTACAGAAGGAGGCAAGAGAACTACAGAAGGAGGGAAGAGAACTGCAGAAAGAGGCAAGAGAGTTGAAGAAACAGGCAAAAGAGGTACAGAAAGAGGAAACAGGTGGGAAGACTGAGGCAAGAGAGGTGCCGAAAGAGGGAAGAGGGGTGCAGAAAAAGGCAAGAGGGATGAAGAAATGTGAAACAGAGGTGCAGGAAGAAGTCAGAGCAGTGCAGAAAGAACCAACAGAGGTGCAGAAAGAGGCAAGAGGGGTACAGAAAGAGGCAAGTGAAGTGAAGAACAAAGCAAAAGAGGTGCAGAAAGAACCAACAGAGGTGGAAAAAGAGGCAAGAGGGGTTCAGAAAGGGGTAGGAGAGGTGCACAAAGAGGCAAGAGGGGCACAGAAATAGACAGGAGGGGTGCAGAACTACAGAAAGAAGCAACAGAGGTGCTGAAAGAGGCACGAAGGGTGCATAAGACACAAGACAGGTGAAAAAAGAAGGAACAGAGGTACAGAAAGAGGCAAGAGTGGTGCAGAAAGAGGGAAGAGAGGTGTAGAAAGAGTCAAGAGAGTTGCACAAAGAGGGAAGAGGGGTGCAGAAACAGGCAAAAGGGGTGCAGAAAGAACCAAGTGAGGTGCAGAAAGCAAGAGAGTTACAGAAAGAGGCAAGTGAAGGGCAGAAGGAGGCAAGAGAACTGCAGAAAGAGGCAATAGAGGTGCAGAAAGAGGCAAGTGAGGTGCAGAAAGAAGCAAGAAAAGTACAGAAAGAAGCAACAGAAGTGCAGAAAGAGGGAAGCGTGGTGGAGAGAGAGGCAAGAGGGGTACAGAAAGAAGCAAGACAGCTGCAGAAAGAAACAAAAGAAGTGCAGAAAGAAGGAATAGAGGTGCAGAAGGAGGCAAAAAGGGTGTAGAAAGACATAAGAGGGGTACAGAAAGAAGCAAATGAGGTGCAGAAAGAGGCAACAGACGTGCAGAAAGAGGGAAGAGAGGTGCAGAAAGTACAAGAGATTTGCAGAATGAGGTCAAGAGAAGTGCAGGAAAAAAAAGAAACGTGCAGAAAGAAGCAACAGAAATGCAGAAAGAGGCAAGAGAGGCGCAGAGGGAAGCAAGAGTGGCTTGCACACCATTAGTACCAATTTAACACCCACATTTAGCAATCAGTAACAGGTGACCATTCTAGGTTTGCAAAGGGCCTTCCACCATGCTGTAACACTTGTCGTTGCATTTTTGGTAAGGTTTGAGCCGTTTGAGCTAGAAACGATGCTTTTTTTGTTCAAATTTGCAGATTAGGGTGCAGATGATGAATTATGTGGCTAATGCAGAAAATGTATAATTGTGCGAAAGTCGGTGCAGCCAAACAGTCACATAATTCCAGTGGCCCTGCTCATACCTCTGAGTAGGGCCACTAGTGCTCCTCAGTGATTCCATCTTTTTTTGTCTCACTGAGTTCATAGTTGAGCTTCTATGGAAACGAGGAAGACTAAACCTGAGGTTACCACTCCACAACACAGACTACCATACCACATAATTACTCTCCATAACACATAATCCCACTCTACATAATTCCTATACACTAAATACCACATACTTTCTATCCACATAATTTCACTGCACAACATACCACATAATTCCACTACACACAACGTACATCCACTCCACTCCAAAAAACATTAGTTAAAAACTTTTGAATTTACAACGCCAATAGCTCTAATTCTCGCAAATGCAAAACCTATTACATTGCAAACACTTATTTAACTAGTAGTCGCGTTTGCAGAGTGGTGGAGAAAGGGTGCTGGCCCTCCGACCAGCGCTCAGGAATTCCGCTGCTTAGGGCTTACAGGAGGTACCAGTAGGGCTTATTGGCCCCCAAAGTCCCTCAGGAGTAAATTGGACTTCATCCCCCATCCCGTAGTCTGCCAGGAGGCGCGTTTGCAGAGTGGTGGAGAAAGGGGGGCATGGCCTCCGAAGACGTCTTAGCAATCCCACTGTGTGGGACTTACTGGAGGTAACAAGAGGGGTAGTTGGTCCCCAAGGACATCCTTGGGGGCCAACTACCCCTCCTATTACCTCCAGTAAGTCCCACACAGCAGGATTGCTAAATTCTAAGAGCAGGCCACGCCCCCTTTGCCCACCACTCTACAAATGCGCTCCCTGGCACGCTCTTGGATGGGGATTGAAGTCCCCTTCACTGTTGGGGGTCCTTTAGGGGCCAACTAGCCTACCTGTTACCTCCAGTAAGTCCAACACAGTGGGATCCTGAGGTCCTCAGGACACAAGTGGACCTCGTCGCCCCAACAGCGGTTTGGAGTGTTGGCAGCCAATCAGAGTGAAGCTCGTGCCCAGTGCTCAGATATCGAAAGTTTTCTTTTTTAATTTCTCAGAAACTACTGAACGGATTAACACCATTTAAAAAAAGGGCGCTTTCTGGACCAAGACCTACCTTTTTGCCAAATTTGGTGTAATTCCGCTCAACAGTTCGGGCTATAGCTTCGTCTAAATTTCCTATGGAAATTAACATGGACCCCCTTTTTTCTCGGCCCCCGCTTGACGAATCATCCCGAAACTTTCAAGACAGGAGCTGACCGGAGCAACCCATTAATTTCGAAAATTTCGTGAAGATTCGTCAAACGGCGCCAAAGATATTGACAAAGCAAAAAACGCTTTTCCTATTGAAAGTAGGTCCTGACTATATCTACCTACTGGCGACTATATATATATATATTTTGAGTTTGTGGCTATGATGGTGTTCCATTTGGACTTGCATACATGTGTGAGATATACATTGGGCACTTGCCCATATGCACATAGGAGAACTTCTTTTGATGTTGTTGTATTACACCTACAACAAGTATGATACAGGAGGGCACACATGTTTTCTACGCAGCTGTTGTTCTGAAAGTACATATATATATATATATTTTTTTAGTCCACCGTGTGTCTGTATGCTCACGCGCTACATAGGTGAGCACAGGCACAGCCATTCTGCATTGTAGAAGACCGTGTGTTGAGCAGGGTAGTGTGCTCACAACTTTGTAACTTTATTGACTATGTACGATGACACTGCTTGGCCTACTTGAGTGTTGTCTATATGGATGACGACTTTTCCCACTTGGGGATCTATCTTACCGTTGATACTTTCTTGATACCAATTTTGGCACTGGTCGAGCATAGGTAAAAGGTTTGTGGCGGACATCTCCATGTTAACGCACATATCGTACATCTGATACCTTTTCAGCAGTAGGTTTTACAGACACGGTTATATATATAATTTACAGCTGGTAGAGAGATGCATCAAGGATTATTTTGATTAGAGGTACTTTAGGCACAGCCGCTTTGCATTTTAGAAGACCGGTGCGGAGTAGCCCATTTCACTTGTAACTTTATTGGACTACCTATAAATGTCTCACTTAGTTGTGCATTTTGTTGCTAATCATTAGCATGTCTTATTTCGATCTCTGTCACTACTGACTTGGCACATCGTTTTGTAATTTGTATTTTACAATTGACTGTCTGATACTTCTACAATCCATGTGTGTATTACAATAGGAATGTATTATTCAGTTTCTAACCATTCCAAGATGGCTGCCGCTACTCATATGTATGTCCGTTGTTTATTTTCATTGCCATCGACTCTCTATAATTGTTGCCCACATTGGTTGCACGGTTCACGTGATCAAGCTTTCAGGGAAAGCGAAACGCGTTGTGAATAAACACAGCAGTGGACACTACGACCACAGAGTCCTCCTTTTCTGAGAGCGCGCGGAATTGTGAGTTGTACGGAAATATATATATATATATATATATTCGTATATAAATTGTTGGAGAAATTTTTATAGTTTATGTACATTTTATTTTGCTCATATTGTTATGTATTTAGTTATAAATGTTTTAGGGTGAATTATAATTATGTTGGTGATGTAATATATTTGTTAGAACATGAGTATATATTATTTAATGTTAATTGCGCGTATTTGTTTGCCATAAAAAGTCGTTATTTTCATATTTATTAATAATAATGTAATTTGTTGGATGAAATTATTCTAGTCGATATTGTGTGAGGTGATATTTTTGATAAATCATATGTTTATTTACAGGTAACAATATTTTTTCATCCAATATATTTGTTTTTAATTTGAGTAAAATTCAATAATTTTAACAATGAGATTTGTGTTTTGTGTTCTCGATATCTGTGGTTTTATTAGTTAAGTATAGGAAAGCAATATTTTTGTTACAAATATTTGTTTTCTGCTATTTTTACATATTGATATTTTGTGCACCCTTAATATGTCAGTGACCCAGTTATCTGTTATGTTTGTGATGGCATATCCCATCAATCCACTAAATGCTAAACAAGGGCTGAAGTCTCTTATTTCACACTTTCTCAAATCCTCCACATTCTAATTGCTCATCCTTTAGATATTTTGCATGATCCTTATAAATATAGAATATATAAATGTATTGCCCCTCTCTCTCACTAACCCAGTTATTGCTGGTTCTCATGGCTCAAACCCTTCCTTCTAACACATACTTCCCAATCCCTTCCTATTTCTCACACTTTCCATGTACAAAAACATCCTCTCTCCCACATTCCTGCTTCTTTTCTTACAAACATTAACAATACCTTATACCCTCTCATATTACTTTCACACTGTCTCCATCTTTGACATTTTTGCAGCATTGTTTCCTTGCATGATTTTCTATATCCACTCACTCCATCTATCAGCCATGATCTCTTACACACTCAAAGCTTTCTCTGAAGCAACTTGCATGTCTTTTCCCTGAACCTCAATTTGATTCTCTTTCTAACGTTTATACCTCCAAATTATTTGACAGCCACTTCTATGGCAGTCTGCCATCCTAAAGCTCTGCAATCATCTACCAGAAACACAAGCCATCCTGCTCATTGACACAGCCGCCAGCCAGTGAGTAGGGCTATAAAAAAATCATTGTGGATATCAGAACACCATTTCCTCACTTCTATGTGTCATAATCACCAGATCAACTCTCTATAAGTCTTTAATAGTTACTCCTTCAGATTTGGGCCTTCCACTCTGCCTCACATTTGATCTCTAACACATTCTCACCCTATCCTCCCTAATAGGTTTGTTTGCAGCCTTCCTCACACATTCAGATGGTCTGACCTCCTCACACACTCTCATTGTTACCCTCACTTCCAGAATCTCTTTTGAGTTCAACCCTATTTAGATATTCAGCATATGTAGTCTTCCTTCTGCAGCATGTCACAGGCCTTTACAAACAAGCACTAAAGTCAATAGGGAGCCCAAAGCAAAATATTCCCCAGATTAAATTATGAAAGGGTCTTCTACTGCTGCTACCTTTAACTAACTCATTTGCTTTTGTAAAATGTTTGAAATCATATTTCTGTGTCCCTCCGCTCCATGAATTATCTTTTGAATTTTTCTAAATTCTCATCAATTGATGTTTGTTAAAATCTATAAAAGTGCAAATGTCTTATTACATGGAACCATTGTTGTTCGTCTAGGATATGCCCCGAGTTTTATCTATTGTGAAGGCCAGCCCCTGTGTCCTAGTTCACGTCAAGTGTAACACCTTCATGAACTGCAGGGTTTTTAACTAAATGTATGTTGAATTTGGAATCGAATCCCCAACCTACCATTCCTTCGACAGCACTTCCTTCATTTAAAGAACAATTTTGAATAAACAATTCAAGTAAAGAAATTAATAATTGAGAGTATAGCATTCAAAAAAACTCAGCAACGAGGGCTATAATGCCACATTTTAATGACATACATTCTGATATAATATAATACATACAATCTAATATAATATAATATAATACAATCCAATATAAATTCGAAATTCCAGAAAATGTTTTTTCGGTTTATGTTTAGTTAGCTAACATATATGGCCAGAAATGTATTGACATAACACCGGATTGTTCATTGAGGGCTGCCACTTTTGGAATCATGTGGAAAAAGTACTAAATACTGAGTTAACCTTGCAGGTTTGTTTAATTTATTTCTACAAAGGAGTGGCTTAAATGATGACCACCATTATAAGTGGTCTTTCTTGAGCAGCGGGAGAAACCTGGCGTGCCAGCCCAGAACATAGAGAAGCAGAGGAGAGCAGGAGTCAGACAGCACAATTACTGAACAGAGAGTGACTACCTGTGATAACCGGTCCAGCAGGAGTGATGCACGATGATGAGGCATTTACAACAGATTAGGTTTGTGCTGTGAGTATAAAACGTTTTGCTGGAAAACACCTTCTTTTTCTGTTGACGTGACAGCAAAGCTGTCTCCTGACATTATGTGACCAACAGAAAACAAGCTTTAATAAGCACTACTGAGGAAGGGGCTTTGGCTCCAGCGACATTTTGATCATCCTGTCTACTCAATTTGATCAACAGATGTTTAGCGCTTCCCCTGAAAAAGAGTACTTGTATTTTACAGATTAAACTCAATATGGGAGGCCTCAGTTGGTTATGGTGAAAAGTCAAGGTTGTAAGCCTAGTTAATTCATTGGAAAGAGCTATGTCAGCTGCCATATGTCTTATCTGTTTATTATGAAAGATGATGGCAAAGGCAGTGATCCTGAATTATTTATTTTGAAACGCTATTTTGCTGCAACATAGCCTTTCTAGGTCAATTGTTATGACAATGTGTTGAAGGCTGTAAACACGTATTTTCTAACAGATTCTCAAGGCCCGATTCACAAAAGTAGTCTTAGACAAAATCCTAACTTTACGACTTTCGGTATTCACAAAAGGCATTTAGGAGTAGTAAAGTTAGGATTTTGTCTTAAGTTTTGGCCTTAAGACAAAATCCTAACTAAAGTTAAACTTAAGTTAGACTCATCCGTGGGTAGGATGTCACAAGGCGTCCTGCCCAAAATTGGCTAAGTGCTGTAGTTGGTAGTAAAGACTTAAGCAACTACAGCAATGTATCAGAAATCAGAGGCGATGAGTCAGTTTTGACTGACGCTAGTAGCCTCATGTGTGGGGACCATTGTAATAGAGTCTGAAAAGGTGAAACACTCACCTTGCACTCTATTACATTGGTCCTGGATGTCACACATACAAGTGGGCATAGTGTACTTATGTGTATCACTATGCCGATGTGTGTGTGTCAAATATTATGTGAAAGAACAATGTGAGTGCATACAAGTCTGTGAATGTGTGTGATGTGATATTTTCTGTGTTACCTACCTTATGTGTGCACTTACCTGTTGAGGGGATGTGTCTTGATTGCAAATGGCACTGTTTCAAGTCACTTAAGCTGGTCAGATACCTATGCCACAGGCAATGTGCCATTCCTACCCCTGAGGTTTAGAGGGGGTAGGAATTTTGACACATCTCAAGCTCAGCAGCCGACTCCCTGAAGATGCATCCCTTTTGCAAAATGTCATGAATACGCCTGAATCAGTTTTTGGGGGGATTTTAGGTGTAAACTCCTACCCTGCATATATTAAAACTAAGCAAACTCAATAAGATGATGGACAGAGCACTAAAACTTTTCAGACACTCACCCCTAGTCACTATTAGATCTGGGTTATATCCATCATCATTCTTCTGCTCACTTCGCCACCCCAGTTCAGACGCAGCCATATGCATAGCAGTCTTGACCCTGTTCCTCATGGTCAATAGTGACTGGGGGTGAGTGTCTGAAAAGTTTCAGCGCTCTGTCCATCATCTCATTGTGTTTTCTATATGAAAACTAACGCAACACAGCCGATTCTGACGAAGGTAAAAACTGACTCAGGCCAACAAAAGGTGACGCATCTGCCTACATGCATCACCTTGTTAACATGGAGCAAAGAAAGCGGAGCCGCTGCATCAAAAAAATTGATGCAGCGATAGTGAAAGCTCATTGTAAATATGCCCCTTGATTTGTTTTTTGAAGAAGCAGATATATTAAAGTGAGAGTTGGTAGGAATACTGCTCTAATAACAACAAGATAAAAGGAGTAAGAATGTTATTGTAAAAAAGTGATGATTCAATTACTGTATATCAAAAAGAACTACAAAACCAAGATGGGCATTCACAAGACTGATAACAAATGTTGCCTATTCAAATATTTATATACTTTCACAGCAGAATATTTAGTTTAAGGTCAAAGCGTAATTTTATAATATTGATTTTTTCAGGGCATACAATATAATTTTGACAGAAGCCTGTTTAATTTAGCTATAAAAATTAAAAAGTGGCAGAAAAACCAGAACCTTTGGGAAAATAAAATTTGTTAAAGGTACTTGAAAATTCCATAACTCAATTACATAGCATCGCACATTATTATCAAACACTCATAAAACATATGGCAATATTAATTACTTTTATTGATAAAAATGAGGGCCTAATTTAGAGTTTGCCAGATGGGTGCTCTTTCAAAAACTGTACAGATATTCCTCCTGTCTCATTACAAGTGCATTAGTAAACAATGTGCTTGTGACAAAGTGGGCAAGATTTGTGTCACTGTTGTGTAGTACCCATACACCAACTTTAAATCAGGCCATTAGTTGCTTAGGTAGTAAAATCCAGAATATGTCAAATTTATCTTTCTTATTAAGCTCTGACCCAGGAGTTTTTCTTCTTGTCTCAGCTACTACACTCAACAACAGCATTGTATTTTTCTTTCTCCTTATAGTCCATAGATAAGTCAATTCTGATCACTAATATCTTATTTTTTTGTTGTAACATATTTTTGTTCCCAAGAGGAGCATTAAAATAATGTATTACAAATGATTCTTCATGTAGTTCTGGTTTTGAAATTCATTAAATACAGATATATTACCACTAAATTAATTTCTTGAATTTTTACCAAATATAAGTATAGACAATTTTCTGGAGTAAAAGACAACAGAGAATTTTTATCTGCTTAACTGTTTGGCATTTAAATACCTAGTGGTTTGAAATTCCTCAATATTAGCCACGCAACCTTAGGAGCCCAGATCTGAGACCCCTTCTTCCTAGCCTTCGGGCCCTTGCGTTAATATAGGTTAATTTCCAGATGGAATATTGAGAGTAGCTTTGCCAGTCACTGGAGAAATGTGGGGGGAGGGGGGAGGTCTTTGTTAAGCCAGGCTGTAGCAATACATATTCGGGCTACCGCCATGGCCAAACAAACTAAATATTGATAGTCAGCACTGCCTACAATATTATGTACCCCCAAAAAGCATAAGCTGGGGAGATAGAATTATTTTTGTTTGCAGAGAGGTCCATGGAAATCAGGTTATCCCTTGCTTGAGAGAGTCTACTGCCGGAGAATTACAAAACATATGTCCAAGATCTGCCTCCAGGCTGCCACATCATGAGCAGCATATCCCTGGCTTCCTCCCCCAGCTCGCTATTTTGGCCGGGGCATACTTTCTCAAAAACAGCTTGCCTCAAAAGAAAATTTTCAGAGCAAACAATAATGGCCCTGGGCTTTGGGGTACCTTCTCTGTGTGGTTGGTTTGTTTTTTCTGTGTTTTGGAAGACCATGGTTGCTATGTGGCCAAAATGGTCCAAGCTTAGACCTACGGGTTGCGTCAGAATTGAGAACACTAGGTCTGAGTTAAGGATAGGCAATTAGTGCCAGAAGGAGCAATGACATGTGTAGCCAAGGACACGTTCCAATCAAAATAACAGTTAAAAAAGTGACAACAGGCGTGATGTGAAAAGTGAGGGTGACTTTAAAATATATACATCGCATTGACAACAACCGAGAGAACTCCTCATGAACAAATTTTACAAAATGCATGGAGTTCTTGTTGTAGGGGGTCAACGGCGTTTTGATCTCAGTGACTCAAGATCATCTTCAGGACATAACATATGTGAGCAAGCTGAATTCTGAGACCAGAAGAGGCCTGTGAGAATGTAGAAGGATAGTACGAGAGGCACACAGGTGACACAGCCCAGATGCACCGAGAGAACCCTCTCAAGTGACCCTCACTGATCTCATGGGATCTTACCCTACCTACTAAGGGAATCTCTATTCCTTTCATTTATCTGGGGGCACCAACATTTTTGGGCCACTGTAGATATAACTTTCTTATTCGGTCCTGATGAAGCGCCCTGGGTCTCCCCCTGAGACCACTGAAGCGCGAAACATGTTGACCATAACATATGCCCACTAGGGACATATAATCACCCAGCTACCAAGGGACATAATACCCCTTAAAGCAGCTCCATACACTTTGTTTTAATAATGTCAGAGGGATCACTTTATTAAAAAATTAATCACTCTCCCTCCAGCCATTTTTTAATACACTTTCTAGGACTTCACTGCCACTTACACACACGCACCCATACAGCTTCATCAAAAGATCTCCGAAAAAGAGACCCTTCGGGGGACCCGTAGAGCATTGCAGCGCCGGCCCGACGAGGAGCAAAAACCCAATGATGAAGCATGACATCCTTCGGGGTGTGTGAGGGCATCAAGATGAGGACACCCTGCCTCCTACAAGCAGAGTAGCACACGACAAGAGTACCCCCTGCTTCCCTTCTCTTCATCTCCACTCAGGAACGGTGACTCCCATTGGTATAAGTTTAATTTCGGGAGCACGGGTCACCGGACCTTTTAGAATAGCTCCTAGAGTCCCCCTCTTTTGATAAATAGGATAAAATGGTCAACACATCAGTCCAGAATACTTGTATCACTGGGTATTGCCACACTTCATGGAAAGAGTCCCCTGAAGGGAGCTTACACCGGCAACATGACGGGGAGTCTATCAAACCGCCTTCCACAAGAGGTGAGGGGTCATAGAAGCATGGTGGAGATATTTAAATTGGATAAAGCAGAGCTTGGCTGAACTTGTCAAATTGTGATGAGCCATGTAGGCATGTCGCCAGTCTGCCACATCCAATGCCCCTACCCAACCCTCCCATTTATTTCAGAGAAGTTAATGAGGTAGCCAAATGTATCACTAGGTATCTCTAAATTTGTGATACTCCACCCTTTCTCAGATGGCCAATAAGAATTATATTTTCTAGGGGTCTGTACTCTGGAGGATCCTGCAGCTCATCATTATGTAAAGGTATGGCATGATGGATCCTCAATATCCCAATTTTGTCACACCCTTTAATCCTTTCAGGGTGGACACCTGAGCCAACCACTGCCCACCCACAGAGGGGTCTCTCTTGTGAGCCTATGATCCCATCCCATCCAACGAAGAGTAGATCTCCACACCCTGAATGACTTCTGGGTCACTTATGGGATATGTGAGGGAATAAGGGAGCCGTACAGGACATGGAGCACATTGTCTAGTCCTAGAATGGCTAGTTCAACTCTGTATTCTGGGTTGTCCCACCCCCTGTGTAGCCAGTCGTTAATAGGGAGTAGTTAAGTCACCCAATATTATAGGGGCATATCAGCAATGGCCAGGCCCAAATCATACATTGCCAGAGTGCGTTTCCCTAAGGCCACCTTAGGGGCACTTTTGGCCCAAACAAATCTACATCCCATGGCCAGGATTGAGTCAAACCATGCTTGTGGAATGTGAACGGAATAATTCTGTAAAGCATAGATCATTCTGGACAGGATCATCATTTTGTGAGGCGACCCTTCCCATGGTATTGAGAGGGAGATTAAGCCATCTGGTGAGATCCTCCCTTGCCCTGCGCACCGCAGATTCAAGCTCCACATCAAGCCCAGCTCCCAGGATATGTGCTCCCTGAAGTATTGAAAGCTAATCCAACGCCCTGGGATCTTAGATTTCCAGGCCTCATCCTGATTGTCTCCCTTTATTGGGACTAGTAAAGATTTGCCTCAGTTCACTTGAAGCCTGGAAGCTTCCCCAAAAGCGTTGAGGATCTGGAGAACCCTGGGTCCTCTCTCAGCCAAATTTGGACATATATAAAAGGACATCGTCCACGTAAAGTGCTTTGTGGTCCTCCAATGCCAACCCCCAATTCAAACCCTATACCTGGGCTTCGCAGAAGATCCCCAGTGCCAGCGGCTCAATAGCGAGTGCAAACAAAAGCAAAGACAATAGGCACCTCTGCCTGGTGCCTCTCCTCACATGAAAGGCATCTGTTAAAACACCATAAACTCACACTCAGGCCTGAGCGCCCGCATAGAGGACCTTGACATATGCTCGGAATCAAGATCCAAGACCCATTCCTCCCAGCACCTCATCAAGATAAGTCCAATCTACCTTATCAAATTCTTTTTTGAAGTCTATTAACAAGAGGGCCTGTGGGCCCCGTAGTGCTCTGATACAGAATAGGGCTATATGTACTCAGCAGATACAATGCCTGGTGCTGCATCGAGGGATAAACCGGCATTGGTCTAGATGCACCAAGGCATGGAAGACAGTCAGCAGCCGGTTAGCCAGGATCTTTGCATATAGTTTGACTTCACCTTTAATGAGAGAAATGGGTTGGAAAGATGTGCAAGTTGTTCGGCTGAGGTCTGACTTGGGGAGGACCACAATAGTAGACTGGTCAATCTCAGGAGAGAAGTGGCCTTGGGCAATTGCCTTGGTGTATAGACCAAGGACAGACGGCCTTATGTCGGGTTGGAGCTTGTGATAAAGCTCTATGGGGAACCCATCGGGCCCGGTGTCTTTCCCGTATTCACATCAGCCAATATGTCCCAAATTTCCTCTGCAGTAATGTCCTCGTCTAGGGAAAATTTGCCTTGGGGTGATACACAAGACATGGGAAGCTCCCCCACCAACAGGGGTGTCATGTCTGCTTTGGGACCTGGTTTATGAGCATAGAGCTTCTTGCAATGAGCAAAAACGTTGGAAATCTCCCTTGAATCACTCACCAGGTCTCCCTATAATATGGGGTATCACCATATTTTCAATTTGGTGTGTGGCGAGCCAGTGTAGCAGTTTGCTTAATTTGTCACCCCACTCATGAACCCGGTGCGTGGACACAAGCCAGCATTTGCAGGCCTTATCCAGGCTCAATTGGCGCAAAGATGTCCTATTTCTACGTGTTGCTTTTTCAGACTCCCTGTGGTCTATGGGGCATATTCTCAAGGAGTTATCGCCGATTTATCGGCACTTTAGCACCGCAAAAGTGGCAATAGACTTATTGCCCTATTCACAAGCTGGTGCAAACTGCCGACATCGCCAGTTTTCCTGCGATAGCTGCCGCAAAACACATCGCCACGGATGAGCGACAACTAACGCTAATGATATGCAGAGTAGGCGTTCCTGTGCAAAAACACACAAAAACACCACTTCACGATATTCTCAACGAGCAGCCAGATCAGCGATGCGATCCGAAAACAGGCGATAAGGCGCGTTAGCAGCAGGGATTCAACACCTGCCTTTTACTGGTGTTAAGCAGGACGACAACCTGCAGTATGAAAGGGAGCCCAGCTTAGAGCCACATCTGAAGACCAACAGATGCCATGGAGACAATGATCATGCAGCCGGGAGACCCAAGAGGGCCAAAACACCCACCACAACCACCCCCCGGACCCTCCCCCCCAGGTCATGAAGTCCAGTAGTCAACGGTAGTGGAAAAACAGAACTTTATTACAAATACATAAACAACAAGACGAAAAGCTCAGCCAACGCGTTCCATTCCCAACGGGGAACTTCACCAGGGCAATGTGTGGATCCAATAAACTGCAAATGCTGCGGGAACTCCCCAATACCATTCCATAGCCCAAAATCAGTAGTCAGAAACCTGTTGGAGAAATGGTGACAATGGTCAAGCGTCCTCATAGTCACAAACGTAATCTGGTACAGTGTATTGCACTTGGACAAACCGGAATGCATACAGGTATGATGAATCCAGTCCAAATATACTGTAACAGAAGTCCGTGTGCTCGTAACCTCCGCAGGAAAGAAAAGGAAGGTTACGACCACACAAACATCTGTTACGGTCTCATTATGTAGGATTCATCATACCTGCAAACATCACGGTTTGTATCATCTTGATACCCCTGCACCTTCACTTCCCCCACGCTGTGCATGAACAGCTGGAGACCATGCAAAGGAATTACGCCATAGCTGCCTTACCGCACGTGTTGGGGGCAATTGACTGTACACATGTACCACTTGTGCCCCCTGCCGACCCTGCACACAATTACCGCTACAGAAAGCACACACATTCCATCAATGTGCAGGCAATAGTGGACCACCGGGGACAGTTCACCAATGTCGTCGCCAACTTCACAGGCAGTGTGCATGATACATATATCTTCCGACAGTCCATCATCAACCAGCGCTTCCAGGATGGCACCTATGGCAATGCACTGCTCATTGGTAAGTACTAACTGAACACACCACACACCTCAACTCCACAATCACACAACTCACAACTGTGGGAGAGCACACGTAACAAAATCACATACAACATGCCAACCAACATGCCCAACTACCGGACATGACAACACAAGTAACCGTGGTAACAGGGGCCAGACATGTAGACAAACCATCCACAAAGGCAGAGCCCCTCTGCCACACAATTGCAGAATGTGGGGAGAGGTGGGAACCAAGAATGTGCGAAGGAGGCAAGTGACCCAGCAATAAGAAAGGACACAACGCCAAGTGTGGCGGAGATGTGCTGGACAGACTGCAGTATGCAGAGCACAGACATGTCCATGTGGACATCTACTGCTGGTGTTTGCAGTGTAGTGGACAGTGGACGCAAACAGGTGACCCCAGGCAGTGTGGAAGACCTTGGACATGTAGCCATGTGGTCACCCCCTGTAAGCCTGAGCGGAGCGGCCTTGGCCGGCGTATGTCGCGAATAAATAGCCCGGGGCCCTGGGCGTGGTTCAGTTCCGGGATGGCCACCACAGTAACTACTGCGTGTGTGCCTGTGTCCGCCATATCATGACCATAGGCCTACACACACGTGCCCGACCACATTCAATGGCCGTATTCACACTGGAGACGAGGTGACTACGTCCCAAGCCAACCCGCGCACATCTCATCAGCGCATGCAGGGTCGTGTCTGCCAGGGCGGCGCCCCCCACCCAGCCACGAGGCCGCCGCCATGACCGGTGGTGCCTGCACGATCCTGTGCACCTGCTGCACCACAGCCCTGGTCCCCAGACCGG
The DNA here is from genome assembly GCA_963921515.1 of Calotriton arnoldi. Classification (NCBI taxonomy): domain Eukaryota; kingdom Metazoa; phylum Chordata; class Amphibia; order Caudata; family Salamandridae; genus Calotriton; species Calotriton arnoldi. Next base: position 176,480 of record CAWUFW010018957.1, read on the forward strand.
TCCGCCGCCCAGCGATGACTGCCCGCCCCTGCGCACCCAGGCCTCAATGCTCACCTGCCGCCACTGGTGTGTCTCCAAGAGGGCCCTCCACGTGCCGGTGCAACCTCCTCAGCCGATCGCTGGATTCCGTGCCACAGGCCCCAAGCGCACCCTGCGGCACCGCACCGCAGAGTCATGTGTGTGCTGACTGCTGCCTGAGCGTACACTGCGGTCCAGCAGGGCTCACAATTCTAATCGAGTCTTGATTTGCTGGACACCGTATCGAGGCCATCGCATCATCGCAGGCTGCACACCCGCTCAGCTCTTCAGGTGGGCCTAACTCTGTGCAACGCAAGTCATCGCCACATAGCGGTAGGCCCGTGCCGGACGCAGGCCATCGGGTGCCACTAACTCAGTGCAACGCAAGTCACCGTCCAGCCTCCAGGCCTACTGCATCATCGCAGGCTGCACACCCACTCAGCTCTTCAGGTGGGCCTAACTCAGTGCAACGCAAGTCATCGCCACGTGGCGGTAGGCCCGTGCCGGACGCAGGCCATCGGGTGCACTAACTCTGTGCAACGCAAGTCACAGACCCTTTATGATTGAGTTCCGTGGATGCGGACGCCATCATGTCACCTCCGGCAGTGGGGGATGTGCTGTGGTGGGCCCCTTTTATTGGCAGTGTCACATGTTCCATGATGCCTGTGCTGAAAGGGTGTGGTGTGGGTGTAAACCAGCCCTCAGGTGTGAGAAGTTGGCCTGGCATATGCTGTCCACTAATTATAGTGGGCACCTTGCACCAGTCCAAACAACCCCTTATTGGAGATAGGTTAAAGACAACCTTTATTGAAAGCTATCCTACTGGTAGCTATGGAGAGCAGCCTTCAGGCTAAGTCTTGAAGGAATGTAAAGCAGCTTGTTTTACCAGTCTATAATCTCTTGAGTGACCAAATGAAAGAGGACCACACCAGGTATATATTCAAAATATATGTATTTATTACTAAACACACCCTCTAGTCTCTTTATGAGGCTAGAGTTCAAGTACATACGTTACGAGTTAGTTATCTACAGTAATAGCACAAATACACTGTTGAGCCCCAGGGGCGTACCAAACCATATACCAATAAAGTGGTATAAGAACCACGACTGAGCTAGACACAAGGCCTAGAGCCTGTAGAAGTGCTTGGACCACAAGGAACCACCCAAGGCAGGGACACAGGGGACCCACGGGGGACGCGTGCAGTGTATGAACACAGCCGCGAACCACCGTTAACTTCTATGGGGAAAGTCGCGATTAGAATTTAAAAAGAAAAGGGACACTTAGAGGAAGACTTGGAGCAAACCCTTTGAGAACTAGGCTGTTCTAGTGTCAATACCCCCGGGAGCACCGGAGTACTCGAGTTACCTCACCCAGGGGAGCCGGGTGCATAGGTGTCTTTCGGGGTCGGGTTTCGTCGTCGCTTTCAATGGCGATCTGCTGCAAAGTGCTGCTGGCGGCCAAGTCGAAAGTGTTCGGGTGGATCCAAAGGTGGATCGAAGATCTGAAGAACCTGAAAGCAGAGGGGACAGAGTCTGGGTCACTAGCCAGTGACCAGGAAGGCGATGAGCAGATGCCCAACGATGTCGAGTGCTTCAGGTAGGTTGACGGTTGTCTTGACTCTTCAGCCACGAGGTCCAGGAGGCATCGACGACAACCAGGAGCTGGATTCGAGCTGTCCCACGAGGTCTGTCGATTGCAGGGGTATTGACGACCGGATTGGACCCAACAAGCCTTGGCAACGGCAAGTCTTGTGGAAATAGAAGAAGGACGATGTTGCAGACCAGCAAGGTCTGGGGGACTCACCCAGCGAGGATAAGTCAGGGCACACCTAGAGCAACCAGGGAGCCCAAGCAGAAAAAGATTGGCCTTCGTGAGGGCCTACTAGCCAATGGACTAGCGACCGCAAAGGAGCCTCGAGATGGTGCATGCGGAGCTGGCTCACAGGACACTCGTGGAGTGGAGGCCAGTGATCTTTGGTGCAGTTGGTGCTGGAGGCTGGGGCTACTCGGAGCCCAAAGCATGACTTCGTGGGAGACCCAGAAGAGGATGCACTTGCAAATGCGATCGGTGTCCAGGGGTCACGGTTTCACGTTACCCACGACAGCTACGGGCCTCAGCTTTGCTGGGGACTCAGGGCAGCCTCGGGGAAGTCTGGAAATCCACCTCTGGTGATGCAAAGACTTCGGCGTCCGACGGGAGCTTCAGCGATGCAGACCAGACAATTGCTTCTTTGGTGCCTGCCAAGCAGGGGAGTCACTCCTTGACCCCAAGGGAGATTCTTCAGTCCTCTAATCTTGAAGTAGAGCGTCGAAGGTCCAGGATTCTGTATCAGAGTTTCGTCCAGGTAAATCTAAAGTCCTAAGGACTGGGTTCCCCTACTTATACTAAGGTAGGAGGTTGGACATACTCTGTGGCCCCACCTATGGGAGGGCCAGGGCAGAGGGGTGGTTACACCCCTTTCCCTTTGTCCAGTTTCGCACCAGAGCAGGGGCTGGAAGCCCCTGAGCCGGTTTGAACTGGGGTATGCACAGGGACACCAAGTGTGCCCCCAGTGCAGGATTTCAAAGCACTCGAGAGTGCTCCCGCCCAGCCCCAATACACACTATCCTGTCTGGGGAGGTGGTCACATCTCCCTGGGACAGGAAACCTATTGTCCAGGCCTCCCCTGCTGGAGTTTTGGTCAGCAGCAGGAGGCCAGACTCGTGTCTGTGGCAGCGGCATCCATTTTGTGATGCCAGGGCTCTGGAAATTCAGTACCGGGTATACCGGTGTGGACATGTCTTTCCCTCTAGAAGGGTGGAATGCTACCCCGCCACCAGAACTGGCTGGGGGTAGTATTCCAAGATGTTTGACACCAAACACGACATGTTTCCGTGCAGCCATCCCAAAGTTAGCATTTAACGCGAGGTTATAATGCGCTTAAGAGTATATGGTCAGGCTGCACTACAAACAGCATCAGAGAAGGGTCTCCGAACGCTGCAGAGGGGCCCTGCTCATGCAGGGGCACCCTCTCACATAGGAACCACGCACTCTGCCTTCAGGATTGATAAGGCCTGCCATAGGAGTGACTTATAGGTTTATATGTGTGTATGTATTTAGTGATATAGGTAGCCTATATCACAGTAAGAGGTGCATGCACCACCTTACCCAGGCTGCAGTAGCAGACCTGTGGTGTCAGTTTGGATGGCCTTCCAGGGGTGGCACAATACATGCTGCAGCCCCTGGTAGGCCTCTGAGGTACCTATGCCCTGGGTACATAGTATACCATATACTAGGGACTTATAAGGGCACTCCAGATTCCAATCAGAGATGTGCCTAAGGCACATGGAAACCATTTTAAAGAGGAAGCAGCTAGGCTGGGGTTCTGATTAGCAGGGCCCCAGCCAGACTAAGGTCGAAAAACAGTGAAGCATCAGCAAAAGTGGGGGTACCCATGTGAAGCAGATCCTACTCTCCTACACAACCCCCCAAACGTAGGGACATTAAACTAACCTTGCCCAGTTAAGTCTTCATGTTCTAAGTGGAAGTACCTAGAGAGTCCATCTGCATTGGCATGGTTACTCCCAGGTCTATGTTCCACTGTGAAGTCCATCCCCTGTAGGGAAATGAACCACCTAAGCAGTTTGGGGTTTTCACCCTTCATTTGTTTTAGCCATAAGAGGGGCTTATGGTCTGTTTGAACAAGGAAGTGAGTACCAAACAAGTATGGCCTCAACTTCTTCAGAGCCCAGACCACAGCAAAGGCCTCTCTCTCAATGGCTGACCAACGTTTCTCTCTAGGGGTCAGCCTTCTGCTAATGAAAGCTACTGGCTGATCCTGACCTTCATCATTCAATTGTGACAGTACAGCCCCTACCCCCAATTCAGATGCATCAGTTTGAACAATGAACTTCTTGGAGTAATCAGGACTCTGTAGAATGGGAGCAGTGCACATGGCCTGCTTCAGGTCATCAAATGCCTTTTGACAGCTAACTGTCCACTGAACCTTTTTGGGCATTTTCTTGGAAGTTAAGTCATTCAGGGGTGTCACTATTGATCCATACCCCTTGACAAATCTCCTATAGTACCCTGTCAGGCCTAAGAAGGCTCTCACCTGAGTCTGGGTAGTTGGAGCAGTCCAGTCCATGATGGTCTGGATCTTGCTCTGCAGTGGTTGAACCTGGCCTCCACCCACAAGGTGGCCCAGGTACACAACCTGACTCTGCCCTATCTGGCACTTGGTGGCCTTGATAGTCAGGCCTGCTTTCTGCAGGGCCTGTAAAACATTTCTGAGGTGGACCAGGTGATCCTCCCAGGTGGAGCTAAAGACAGCAATATCATCTAGATATGATGCACTATAGGCTTCCAGACCTGTAAGGACTGTATTCACCAGCCTCTGAAAAGTGGCAGGTGCATTCTTCAGACCAAAGGGCATCACCACAAATTGATAATGCCCACTAGGGGTTGAGAATGCTGTCTTTGGCTTTGCATCATCAGCTAGTCTGATCTGCCAGTAGCCAGCTGTCAGGTCAACTGTGCTTAGATACTTGGCTGAGGCCAAAGTGTCTATTAGCTCATCTGCCCTTGGTATTGGATGGGCATCAGTCCTAGTGACTGCATTGAGACCCCTGTAGTCCACACAAAACCTCTTCTCTCTTTTCCCACCATTGGTGTGAGGTTTTGGCACAAGGACCACTGGACTAGCCCAAGGGCTATCTGAGGGTTCAATAACTCCCAAATCCAACGTCTTCTGGACTTCTGTCCTGATGCAGTCCCTGACATGGTCAGGTTGCCTATAAATCTTATTTTTAATAGTCAGACTGTCCCCAGTGTCCACTTCATGAGTGCACCAGGTAGTCTGACTGGGTGTCAGTGAGAATATGTGTCTGAACTGATTGAGCACCTGTCTGCAATCAGTCTGCTGCTGGGTAGTGAGGCTGCCTGCCAAGGCTACACCATCCACTGACCCATCACCAGGGTTCTGTGAGAGCAGGTCAGGGAGTGGGTCACTCTCTTCCTCCTGTCCCTAATCAGTAGCCATGAGCAAGCCCATGTCTGCCCTGTCCACATATGGTTTTAACCTGTTGACATGGAGAACCCTGTGGGGACTCCTGGGTGTTCCTAGGTCTACTAAGTAGGTAACCTCACCCTTCTGTTCAACAATGGTGTGGGGTCAACTCCATTTGTCTTGGAGAGCTGCTGGGGCCACTGGCTCCAACACCCACACCTTCTGTCCTGGCTGGTAAACAGTCAGTACAGCCTTTTGGTCATGCCAGGCTTTTTGAAGTTCCTGGCTAGCCTCAAGGTTTTTAGTTGCCTTTTTCATATACTCAGCCATCCGGGAGCGGAGACCAAGTACGTAGTCCACTATGTCTTGCTTTGGGGGCTTGAGAGGTAACTCCCATCCTTCCTTCACCAAACACAGTGGACCCCTGACAGGGTGACCAAACAAAAGTTCAAAAGGGCTGTAGCCAACCCCTTTTGAGGCACCTCCCTGTACGCAAATAAAAGGCAGGGCAAGAGTATGTCCCATCTTCGCCTAAGCTTTTCTGGGAGCCCTTTAATCATGCCCTTCAAGGTTTTGTTGAATCTCTCAACTAAACCATTGCATTGTGGGTGATAGGGTGTGGTGAACTTGTAAGTCACTCCACACTCCTTCCACATTGCTTTTAAGTATCCAGACATAAAGTTTGGATCCCTGTCTGATACAACCTCCTTAGGGAAGCCCACTCTTGAGAAAATTCCCAGGAGGGCCCTTGCCACCACAGGTGCTGTAGTGGTCCTAAGGGGAATAGCCTCTGGGTACCTGGTGGCATGATCCACTACCACCATGATAAACCTGTGCCCAGATGCTGTTTGGGGATCCATGGGACCAACAATGTCAATCCCTACCCTTTCAAAGGGAACCCCCACCACAGGTAGTGGTATCAGGGGGGCCTTTGTAGTGCCACCTGCCATGCCACTGGCCTGGCAGGTTACACAGGAGCGACAAAACTCCTTGGTGTCTTCAGACATGTGGGGCCAGTGAAAGAGAGGGACAATTCTGTCCCAAGTCTTGTTCTGGCCCAGGTGACCTGCTAAGGGAATATCATGGGCTAGGGTCAATAGGAAGCCCCTGAACTTCAGAGGTATAACCAACCTCCTGGTAGCACCAGGCTTGGGGTCTCTACACTCTGAGTACAAGAGTCCATCATCCCAATACACTGTATGGGGACCACTAGCTTTCCCAGCAGCCTCAGCAGCAGCTTGCTGTCTGAGGGGTTCAAGAGAGGGGCAGCTCTGCTGCTCCTGGCTCAGATCTGCCCTGGAAGGTCCCCCTGTCCCCAAGAACTCAACCTGGTCAGGTTCAAGCTCCTCTGGGACAGTTCCTTCCTCAGGACTGAGATCATCCCCCTCAAGGGACTGATCTTCCTTCTGAGCCAAGGGGAAGGCACTGCCTTTACCCTACTACTCCTCTTCTTGGAAGGCACTTGGTCCATTATTCCAGAATTCAAGGCCTGTTCAGTGCTAGACATTTTGGCTTGTGACCTGGTCACAGCAAACACATCTGCAGGGATCCCCAGCATTTCTGCATGGGTCCAGAGCTCCACTTCTGCCCAAGCTGAAGTTTCTAAGTCATTGCCAAGCAAGCATTCAACGGGTAGGTCTGCACTTACCACAACCTTCTTAAGGCCAGTTACCCCTCCCCAGGAGAAGTTAACAACTGCCAGAGTATGGTCTGTTCTGACGTTGCTAGCATTGGTCACTTGGTACATTTCACCAAGTATTATCTGCCCAGGATTCACAAGGTCTTGTGTCACCATGGTGACACTTGCCCCTGTGTCCCTAAATGCCAAAGCCTCTCTTCCATTGATTAAAGGCTGTTGTCTGTACTTGCCCAGATTACTGGGACTCACAGAGGAGGTCATATCCATGCCTCCATCACAGACTAGGACAGCCTGAGTGAGTTCTCTGACTAGGTCAGAGCTCATCTCTTTACCCAGGGTCAACCCTACTAAACCCTTGGCTTGTGTAGTCCCACCACCAACTGTAACTGCACTAGGGGGAGCAGGTGCCTTAGGGGCATTGGTGGGGGCTGGAGTAGAGTCTTTGGACTTGGTGCAATCACTGGTCCAGTGGGTCTTTTGCTTACAGACCTTGCACCATGGTTTCCTTTGGCCTTTCCCTTTGGTAGACTGTGAATCCCCACCTGAAGAAGATTTTTGGGGGCCTTGTGAAGACTTTTGATCTTTACCCTTCTCCCCACCCTTATCAGAGCTTTTCGAATCTTGCTTCTTAGGGTCACCACCTTGGTTCTATACCTTCTGCTTCACCCTGGTTCTGACCCATTTGTCTGCCTTCTTTCCCAATTCTTGGGGAGAGGTCAGATCAGAGTCTACCAGGTGCTGATGCAACAGCTGATTTTGACAGTTATTAAGAATCTGCTCCCTCATTATCAGATTGTACAATCCTGTGAAGTCACATACCTTACTGCCCAATAACCAACCTTCCAGAGCCTTGGCAGAACAATCAACAAAGTCCACCCAGTCTTGAGTCTGTGCTTTTTGGGTATCCCTGAACTTTAACCTGTATTGTTCAGTGGTTAGGCCAAACCCATCAATTAGAGCACTCTTCAAGACTTTGTAATTATCAGCATCCTCCTCTCTAACAGTGAGGAGCTTGTCTCTACCTTTGTCTGCAAAGGAGAGCCACAAGATTGCTGCCCACTGCTCCTGAGGGACCCTCTGTACTTTACAGGCCCTCTCTAGAGCAGTTATCCATTTGTGGATATCATCCCCACTCTGGTAGGGAGGGACAATCTTGCTCAGGTTTCTATGGTCATAAGACCTTTCCCTATCTTTGGGGAAACTGCTGCCACCATGGGACTCTAGTCCCAACTTTTGTCTCTCTCTATAGAGATCTAGGGACTCCCTGTCTATAGCCAATTGCTGTTTCCTGAGTTCAAGCTGAGTTTGCTCATATTTAATCAGTCTCTTTCTCCTCTCATGAGAGGATTCCCTCCTATGAGAGGAGACAGAGGTCCCTATTGAGGTGTCAGAGTGGTTAGACTCCTGGGAAGGAGACCTAGACCTTCTGGGCACACTCAGAACTCTTCCTGGGGGGAAACAGGGGAGGTCAGTCTGATCCTCTCCCTCCTCCTCCTCCACAGGAGGAATTGGGTTTTCCAGGACAAGGTCATTTTCACCTTCCTGGCCAGTTTCAGAGGGGGGGGTGGGGCCTGGGTATCTTCACCCCTGGCCCCTTCCTCATCTTCTGCCCCACCCTCTTTGCCTACCCCTTCAGACCCTAGGGGCCTGCTGAGATCATCAGCTAGTAACACCTCCCTGAGGTGTTGGGTGCTGGCACTTTTGCCTGTCTTCAACTTCCTAGTAGTGCATAATGCTCTCAATTCCAAGAATGGGAGTTTATCATACTTGGAGGGAAGAAGCCCACTGGCTTCTGGCAAGGACTCACTGGGTCCTGGCTTTGAAGACATTACTAGTGAGGTGTGGTGTATGCACTACCTACTCTAGTGTGGCCTACTAAACTCTCTTGAGTTGTAGAAAGGGTGTGCTGTCCCTTAACACACAACTCTAAGTTCAGTAGAACTTACTGTATTACTAAGCTTGATTTATATGTACCTTAGGTACCCTTAGTGGTTTTCAGTTGATCAATTCAATTGAGATTATCTGGTAAAACAATAGCAAGCTGGAATCCCACACGCTGCACACCAATGTGAGAAGTTGGCCTGGCATATGCTGTCCACTAATTATAGTGGGCACCTTGCACCAGTCCAAACAACCCCTTATTGGAGATAGGTTAAATACAACCTTTATTGAAAGCTATGCTAGTGGTAGCTATGGAGAGCAGCCTTCAGGCTAAGTCTTGAAGGAATGTAAAGCAGCTTGTTTTACCAGTCTATAATCTCTTGAGTGACCAAATGAAAGAGGACCACACCAGGTATATATTCAAAATATATGTATTTATTACTAAACACACCCCTCTAGTCTCTTTATGAGGCTAGAGTTCGAAGTACATACGTTACGAGTTAGTTATCTACAGTAATAGCACAAATACACGTTTGAGCCCCAGGGGCGTACCAAACCATATACCAATAAAGTGGTATAAGAACCACGACTGAGCTAGACACAAGGCCTAGAGCCTGTAGAAGTGCTTGGACCACAAGGAACCACCCAAGGCAGTGACACAGGGGACCCACGGGGGACGCGTACAGTGTATGAACACAGCCGCGAACCACAGTTAACTTCTATGGGGAAAGTCGCGATTAGAATTTAAAAGAAAAGGGACACTTAGAGGAGGACTTGGAGCAAACCCTTTGAGAACTAGGCTGTTCTAGTGTCAATACCCCCGGGAGCACCGGAGTACTCGAGTTACCTCACCCAGGGGAGCCGGGTGCATAGGTGTCTTTCGGGGTCGGGTTTCGTCGTCGCTTTCAATGGCGATCTGCTGCAAAGTGCTGCTGGCGGCCAAGTCGAAAGTGTTCGGTGGATCCAAAGGTGGATCGAAGATCTGAAGAACCTGAAAGCAGAGGGGACAGAGTCTGGGTCACTAGCCAGTGACCAGGAAGGCGATGAGCAGATGCCCACCGATGTCGAGTGCTTCAGGTAGGTTGACGGTCGTCTTGACTCTTCAGCCACGAGGTCCAGGAGGCGTCGACGACAACCAGGAGCTGGATTTGAGCTGTCCCACGATGTCTGTCGATTGCAGGGGTGTCGGCGACCGGATTGGACCCAACAAGCCTTGGCAACGGCAAGTCTCATGGAAATAGAAGAAGGACGATGTTGCAGACCAGCAAGGTCTGGGGGACTCACCCAGCGAAGATAAGTCAGGGCACACCTGGAGCAACCAGGGAGCCCAAGCAGAAAAAGATTGGCCTTCATGAGGGCCTACTAGCCAATGGACTAGCGACCGCGAAGGAGCCTTGAGACGGTGCACGTGGAGCTGGCTCACAGAACACTCGTGGAGTGGAGGCCAGTGATCTTCGGTGCAGTTAGTGCTGGAGGCTGGGGCTACTCGGAGCCCAAAGCACGACTTTGTGGGAGACCCAGAAGAGGATGCACTTGCAAATGCGATCGGTGTCCAGGGGTCACGGTTCCACGTTACCCACAAGAGCTACGGGCCTCAGCTTTGCTGGGGACTCAGGGCAGCCTCGGGGAAGTCTGGAAATCCACCTCTGGTGATGCAAAGACTTCGGCGTCCGACGGGAGCTTCAGCGATGCAGACCGGACAATTGCTTCTTTGGTGCCTGCCAAGCAGGGGAGTCACTCCTTGACCCCAAGGGAGATTCTTCAGTCCTCTAATCTTGAAGTAGAGCGTCGAAGGTCCAGGATTCTGTATCAGAGTTTCGTCCAGGTAAATCTAAAGTCCTAAGGACTGGGTTCCCCTACTTATACTAAGGTAGGAGGTTGGACATACTCTGTGGCCCCAACTATGGGAGGGCCAGGGCAGAGGGGTGGTTACACCCCTTTCCCTTTGTCCAGTTTCGCGCCAGAGCAGGGTCTGGAAGCCCCTGAGCCGGTTTGAACTGGGGTATGCACAGGGACACCAAGTGTGCCCCCAGTGCAGGATTTCAAAGCACCCGAGAGTGCTCCCGCCCAGCCCCAATACACACTATCCTGTCTGGGGAGGTGGTCACACCTCCCTGGGACAGGAAACCTATTGTCCAGGCCTCCCCTGCTGGAGTTTCGGTCAGCAGCAGGAGGCCAGACTCGTGTCTGTGGCAGCGGCATCCATTTTGTGATGCCAGGGCTCTGGAAATTCAGTACCGGGTATACCGGTGTGGACATGTCTTTCCCTCTAGAAGGGTGGAATGCTACCCCCGCCACCAGAACTGGCGGGGGGGGGGTAGTATTCCAAGATGTTTGACACCAAACACGACATGTTTCCGTGCAGCCATCCCAAAGTTAGCATTTAACGCGAGGTTATAATGCGCTTAAGAGTATATGGTCAGGCTGCACTACAAACAGCATCAGAGAAGGGTCTCCGAACGCTGCAGAGGGGCCCTGCTCATGCAGGGGCACCCTCTCACATAGGAACCACGCACTCTGCCTTCAGGATTGATAAGGCCTGCCATAGGAGTGACTTATAGGTTTATATGTGTGTATGTATTTAGTGATATAGGTAGCCTATATCACAGTAAGAGGTGCATGCACCACCTTACCCAGGCTGCAGTAGCAGACCTGTGGTGTCAGTTTGGATGGCCTTCCAGGGGTGGCACAATACATGCTGCAGCCCCTGGTAGGCCTCTGAGGTACCTATGCCCTGGGTACATAGTATACCATATACTAGGGACTTATAAGGGCACTCCAGATTCCAATCAGAGATGTGCCTAAGGCACATGGAAACTATTTTAAAGAGGAAGCAGCTAGGCTGGGGTTCTGATTAGCAGGGCCCCAGCCAGACTAAGGTCGAAAAACAGTGAAGCATCAGCAAAAAGTGGGGGTACCCATGTGAAGCAGATCCTACTCTCCTACATCAGGGAGTGGCTGTGGCATGCTGACAACTAGACCAGTGACCAGAAGATCACTACAGGGAAGACCTGGGACATGTAGCTGTGTCGTCACCCCCTTTGAGCGTAAGCGGAGTGGGCTGGGCTGGCGTATGCCAGTCAAGCGTAGGGGTGTGAACAATGAGCCCGGGGCTCTGGGCGTGGTTCAGTTCTGGCCTGGACAAGGAAGTGACCAATGCGTGTGTCTCCGTTGTAGTGTCGGCGCCACCCGGACCGCAATCGGCAATGTTGCACCCTGTGACTCAAGCCCCACAACATGTGCAAAATGGATGTAAGGGGGAATCAGTGACCCTACATTCATCCATACTGTCATACTTGAAGGGTCATAGGCATGACACATATGTGTGAATTTGAATGTTTTATTCACATTCAGTGAAGTGTTGCAGCTGGAGCAGTACAGGGCCATGCACACCCCACTTGACATAGTTGCCCTGTGGAGGTTCAGCCAGAGTCATTAGGGAAGGACAAATTCATCGGAAGAGGAAGAGTTCAGTCCGCAGTCTGATTGCTGTGTCATTGGTAACCAAACAGAATTTGGCAGTCCATGTCGAGGTCCAAGGTGAGTGCCGCAGAGTGTATCGGGGGACAGTGGAAGGTGATGATGCAAAGGGCCGAACCAAGCTGAAACAGGCCATATGGCGGAGATGAATGCTACTGCTTCCTCATTACCACAACGGCAGTCTCATCCACATCATCGTCCTTTGATGTGTGATGTGCCTCACCTGTGGGTGGTGGTGTTTCGGCTGCAGCACTGTGTGGCACTGACACATCAGGGGCCGGAGGTGGATTGTCAGCCGCACTGTGTGGCAGTGACACATCAGGTGCCGGAGGTGGAATGTCTGCCGCACTGTGGGGCACTGACATATCAGGGGGCGGAGATGTGGATGGTGTAGGAGCAGCAGCATTCATCTGCACCAGGCCTTGTGGCAGCAATGCCATGATGATTATCTGCAGGGCATGGAAGGTCCTAGCTACATCTCGCTGATGTGCAGCCGTGGCAGCCATTCTTTCCGCCTCCATCCACACCATGTCCTCCATGAGCCTCCGCATGTGTCCCAACTCCCGGCTGAGATCGCTGGAGCCACTCTGACTAGGCAGGTGTTCTTGTCTCCGAGTCAGGACTCCAGCAATGTCAGCCATGGCTTGTTGGAGACCATGGAGCGGACCGTGGGTGTCCGTTAGGGACTGTAAGTGGTCCCTGATGGGACGTAGACACCCATGGATGGCATCTAGTTTGGCTGCCATGAGTTCGAACCCCACCCGCGCCTGCTCAGCCATCTCCTTCTGGCCCTCCAACACACGGTGTTCAAATGCCATGTGTTGGTCGTGGGGATCCTGGGAGACAGCCGGGGTGGTGGGTGCTTCCTGCTGTGTGGTCTGTGCAGGGGTGGGGTCTCCTCGATGCAGCTGGGCTGCCCTGCTCCTGGGGGTGGGGTGCGGAAGCTGTCCATGAGCTCTTGGAGGGCGTCGGTGTCGAAGGTGGGGAGGTCCTCCTCGTCATCAGTGAGGAGGTGTTCAGTCTGCTCTGCAGGAGGTGATGATTCTCCCTCTGCAATGTAAAGGGGAGATGCAGTTTAACAGTGTGTTCCATGTATGTTCACGCATTGGCCAAGTTTCCAAACAGACTGCATGACAATTTACATTGTGACTGTGTAGGAGGAGCTCCCTATTTGAAGCGGGACAGTGGACATTTGTGCACCATCAGGGATGTGGGGTTGTACTTGTCCATTATCATGTCAAAGTTTCCTGCTATGCCAAATGTGATTGGCCAGTTTCTACACACAAGCGTCAGCAGTTGTGTCCTCTGTTCTGTTGTGAAAGTGTTGCAGTTTGTACCACATTGTTGTCAATGTTGATGTGCTCTGATTCTTGTGTGTGTGCTGCATTGTGGGAGAGTCGCCCCTGCAGCTCAGACTTTGCTTGGCCTTCTCCCTTTCAGGCGGTGTGCCTTTGACTTCTGTGCTTATGCAGTGCTGAGATGTTGCATACTTGGGTAAATTGGGCTCTTGGTGGGAGTTGGGACTCTTGGGCATGGTTTGTCCGCAGATGTCTTGTTGCCGTCAGGGGTTGTTTGTGCACGTGGATGTGTCAGTGTGTGACCTGCTCCTTTCCGGATGTGGACCAAACTCAGCAACCTCGGTCTCGTGGTGTGCAACATGTCATGATGAGTGGCCTGCAGACATGCTCATCGTCATGCAGTGTCACTTGCATTGTCAGTGGGGCTCACGGATCCACAGCTTTGCTGGGTTCAGCACATGTGCATGGGTTTGTTGTGAGATTAATGATGTGTGGGGAGGGCCCCCTCTGGACACATTGTGGACGGGGGACTACTTGCTGTTTCTATGTGTGCTGCAGTGTGCCAAGGGGATCAGGGACATGATCCAGAGTCATTGTGGTTGTGCAGTGTGCTATACTTCATTGTGCATGTGTGCCATTGTGCCCATCTCTCCCCGTCCCCCCAGTTCCTGGTGGTTACTCACCCTGTTGCTGTTGTGTCAGGTCATGTTGAGCAGTGTCCGGTCCCCCGACTCCTGCCACCGTCTCCACACTCATGACTGTGGACACCATTTCCTCCATCTCATCCAGCTCCTCCTGTGGCGCAGGACTCCCACCCCCAGTCTGCATTGCTGCATTGCGGTTGTCTGCGAGTTTCTGCTTGGTTTTGCGCTTCACATCATTCCAGCGCCTCTTGACCTCGTCCATTGTCCTCCTCAGCACTCCAACTGCATTCACCTTGTCCACGATGGACTGCCATATTCCATTTTTTGTTGCCAATGACACAGTGGAGGTGACGAACAGTTGTTGATGGTGTTCTATCACCTCCGTAATCAGGATCCTGTTTTCCTGGGGACTGAACCGCGTCTTCCTCTTCTTTTTCTCCTTGCCCTTCTCTGACCCCGAGGTCCCAGGCTGGTCCTCCGTGGGGCTTGTGGGGTTTGGGTTGTCCTCTGTACTTGCTCCGGCTACCTCCATTGTGCTTCGCAGTTGTTATTTAATTATTTTTTCTTTTTTTTTTTGCAGCTTTTATGGTGATTTTTCCCGCCTGACGTGGGAATTGCAGGCCTGGTGCTGCTTGTCGCAGATTTTTCTATCGCGGTTGGGCCCATCGCAGCTTTTTTCACGTTCAAGTTTCCTTTTTTATCGCATTCGGGGTAGTTCTATCTCGGACATTTGAGGCGTTATCGGGAAACTATCGCATGTTACTGCTGCGTTGAGAATACGACGTTGACAGAGTTATTTTCCTGTGATAGACGGCTATATGAAAACTTGCGTTAGCCTATTTTGGCAATGTTTATCGCACGCTCTTGAGAATATCCCCCTATGAGTGTTATCGTGGCTTCAACCATTGGGTTCCTGCTCCCCCAGCATGCAACTCTGTACCTCAGGCAGTTCCCTGCCTCTCCTGTCGGCCCAACTCAGACCGCGATTCTCGCCCCTGGTCTGACTGATCGCCTGCCCAGTATTTTCTTTAATTTTTCATTTGCTTAGAGTTCTTTAATTTCTCCTTTGTATAGATTTAGATTTGCTTAGATTATTCCCTTTGCTTAGATTACTTTTGCCCAGTTTCCTTTTTCCTTATTTACTCTGCCAACTGAGCCAGCCTCATTCTTTTCTCCCCCCCTTTCTGCCGCCTCCCGCCACTGCTGCCGCCACAGCCCACTCCCGCATTTTTCCCTCCCCGTTCCCGCCTCCCAGCTGTCCCGCCCTCCCAGACCTCTACTTAATGAAGGCCGCTGTGTGGCCGCGCAGTGGATGCGCGCAGCAGGCATGCTGCCGGTGCGCTGAAGTTCTGCCAAAGGCAAGCCCGTCTGCGCCTGTCTGCGACCTGACCGCGACCAGCGCCAGGACCCTGGTCCTCCGGCCCGCCAGCGCTACAGCTCCTCGGCTCTACACGGACTCAACGTTGGCAAGGACTACAACTGCAAGCTCTCCTCACCACTCGACACACACAGTCCCTTCACCTGCTATCACTACTGCCATTCCTTCACCTTCGCTGAGACCCAGGACCCTCCACCTCTGTCCAGCAACAACTCCAACGCACTGCAAACCCTGCGATGCCTCCTCCTCAATGTCTGCTCCCTCCACAGACATGCCACGGAAATCTGGGACCTCCTCAACAGCACCATCCCAGACATCGCCTTCCTCACCAAAAACTGGACAAACGCCACCTCCAGACCAGACATCGCGATCGCCATCCCCGAAGGATACAAGCTCACCCGGAAGGACTGCCCCAACCGCCTCGGAGGAGGCATCACCATCCCCCACTAGGCCTATCTCCGGCTGAGCACCTACTCCAACGGGCCCACAGACCTGATGGAACACCTCCATTTCAAGATCCAGACCAACCCGTCCTCCACCCTCCGAGAAACCCTCATCTACAGACCCCCGGACCCTGCGCTCCTTTCTCCGACTCCTTCACTGACATCATCACGCCGCATGACATCACCTCATCCGATTTCACGCTGCTAGTAGACCTCAACTTCCACCTCGACAACCGTCAGGACCTCAACTCCGCCTCCCTCCTGGACAACCTCCACACCATAGGACTCCAGCAGATCGTACCAGAACCACCGCATTCAGCTGGGCACATCCCTGATCCCGTTTTCACCACAGGGAACTCCGTCACCTTCAGCCACACCTCCGAACTCCCATGGACGGACCACCGCTGTGTTCACTTCACCTTCAAATCCAACATCCCCCACAGACGCCCGCATCAGCTCCAGCGTAGGAATTGAAACAAGATCTCTGATGACCAGCTCGCTGCCGCCCTCTGCAGCTCCGCTCCCACCTCCACAGACGATGACCCCACCACCGCCGCCCGCACTCTACACAACTGGATCACCGACTGCGCCAACTCCATCGCCCCCCTCAAGAAAGCCTCTAAGCCCCACGCCAAGAAATCCAGCTGGTTTTCCACCGAACTCCGAGACTCTAGACGCACTTGCAAATGACTGAAAAATACTGTGGAGGAACTTCAAAACTCAGACAGACCTCGACAACTTCAAAACAGCTACCGCTGCCCACCACAAGCTCATCAGACTCTCCAGGCAGAAAGCACTTCAGGACAGAATCTCCACTAACGCACACAACAGTAAGGAACTCTTCGGCATCATCAAAGAGTTCGCCCAACCCAACAGCGAGTCCACAGACATCACTCCCTCCCAGGACCTCTGCGACAGACTCAGCGCTTTTTTCCATCACAAAATCAAGACCATCTATGACAACTTCGACAACAACAACCCCCATGAGGAACCCCCTCCCACCGCTCACAGCAGCACGCAGCTGACACTAGACAACTGGACCGCCCTCCGCATCGGAGACACGCTGAAGATTATGAAGACGACCCACTCCGGGGCCCCCACAGACCCCTGACCCCACCATATCTACCGTAAAGCCGCAGACGTCATCGCTTCAACGTATCATCAACCACTCCTTCGAGACCGCCTCCTTCCCAGATGACTGGAAACACGCCAATTATGACTTAATTTACTATAATTAAATTACCTCCCACCCTATTCCCCTATAAACCCACAACCCGCTAAGGTACTAAAACGCAAAATTTACTTTAAAAAAAATGACTAACTTCTAAACAATTAATACATATAATTAAAAAAATAATACAAAACATAACAAAACATGAGGAACACATACATATAAAATACATACTAAAATACATAACACTAACATAAACATCGATATTATTATCATCGATATTTTTACTATCGATATTAATAACTTCGATATTAACAAAAACGATATTTCTTACCTTCAGGTCGATATTCTGGTCACCGATATTCTTGACATCGATATTCTGTCCCTACGATATTTAACCCCTTCCCTGTGCCGCGAATTCCGCCGGGGCGCGGGAGGGGCTAGGGGGTGGGCATGGCGCTCCGGTACTTAGCAGTCCATGCTATGCAGGTACTGCCTTTGACGTCCCCTTGCATGGAAATTCTCCTTCCCGACCTAGAATATGGTTGTGCCAACCCTGTGCTAGACTATATTATTCACTGCAAGGGGCACCATAGGTGCTTGTACACACCAATAAACATCAATGTTTGTTGTGTTTCCAAACTACCAAAGCAAACCATGACTTGAAAATACCTTTAACCAACCCTTGTGTGAGACCTATGACTGCTGAGATCTCCACACTACTGGCAGGTATTTACACTTGCATGAAAGTTAGTACACCTCCAACAAATTCCTCTGTGAACTCCTGTCAGTAGTAAAGAAGTGAAACTCAGTCATAAACATATGTTTATGACCAATTTAACCTGAGTAGAGTAAGCATCTCACCCCAGGCTATTAAAAACACTGTCTCCAGTCCTAAATCTTTCACCTACAAATAATGTATTTCTGGTGTGTTAGTCTAAATATTTAAATGGATCAAAACAAGACATCAGCACTCAGAGGGCCATATTATCAAGAACGGGCGATAAAATTATCGCCTCTTTAGCGGCAGGAAACTGCTGCTAAAGCGGCGATAAGGGGCTTGATAATATGCCCTATAGAATTCCAATAGAAGCCCAGGTTCTGGTGTGAAGGACATCAAACCTGGGCTTCTATTGGAATTCTATAGGGCATATTATCAAGCCCCTTATCGCCGCTTTAGCAGCAGTTTCCTGCCACTAAAGCGGCGATAATGTTATCGCCCGTTCTTGATAATATGGCCCAGAATGTATTAGTGTTGTGCACAAAAGTCCAGAACTGGTAGCAGTGTCTGTAATCACCTGGTTGAGGTGGTTAACCTATACTTTTGTGAACAGTTTCTTTTGTGAATAGGCCATATTATTTGGCTTATGTGTTCTGTTCACAGTTTCGGACAGAGGTCTTTGGGACCTTCCTCTGTATATTTTTTGTGCTTGGCTATGTTTACTTTGCTTAGGGGCACATTACGATGGCGGGCGGACAAAGTCCGCCCGCCACCGCAATGGAATGCGGGACCGTCCGCAAGGGGTGCGGCGGTCCCGCCATGGATATTAGGATGGTACCGCCACGGTGGCATCCCGTATTGTTCGCATTGCGGCGGGCGGTGCTGTCACCAGCACCCGCCGCAATGCTGAAAACGCATGTTGTGCATTTGAATGCACAATGTGACAGGCACCGCGCGGTGCCTGCCACCTTGTGCATTCAAATGTAGAGGGTACCATAGGTACCCCCATGTGCACCCCCACCCCCAAATCCTGGGGGCCCGCAACGGGCCCCCAGAAGCAAAGACCACATGCCTTTCCATGGCGGCAACACCACCATGGAAAGGCTGCTTTCCGCAAACATCCTAATATGGATGGCGGTGTCTTGCAGACACCGCCACCATATTAGGATCCTTTTCCGCCGGTCCCCTGTGGGACCGGCGGAAAACCGGCGGACGGTCTATCCGTCCGCCGTGCTCCCCCCCGCCATCGTAATGTGGCGGGGGGGAAATGGCATGCGGGCGGTGGGAAATGGCGGGCGGATCGCCACCGCCATACGGGCGGTGGCGATCCGCCCGTCATTGTAATGACCCCCTTAGTTAGGAAATCTCGTAAGCTGCTTTTTAATTTAATTAAATATATAACATAACGGGTATTTGTAAAGTGCACATTCACCCCCAGGTGTTTTGGTGCTGAATTACAGATGTTTATTATAACCCAACTTAATGGTACTCATTTTATCGACCTTAGATAGATGAAAGGCTGAGTGGACCCGCTGGGATTTGAACCTGTGACCATGAGGTCGAACACAGGTCCATGCAGTGGACTCATCGGTCCACTGAGCCACCAGACCGGCTAATGTACCTGATGTATTCACTACTTTACTAGTAAATTTAGCTCACCCTAAATCCCTGCCTTAATCAACTAAGTCGTAATATCCCGGGGACTGCTCTTAGGTCCCTTTGTAACTCGTCCTTAATGGAAGCTGTAGTCCATGAGAACTGGAAACTTGCTATGGGAGTTCCATTACTCAAAAATCCTAAGCAGACTCCTAAATCATGGTTAGTTATGGACCCATTTTCTTGTTTCATATGCTTTCTAAGATCCTTGAGAAACTAGTACATGCTCACCTTTCTGAATGACTGGAAGCAAATGCTGTGCTTGATGCATCTCAATGCGGCTTTGACACATCCCATAGCATGCAAATAGCCCTTCAGGCTTCCACTGACAACCTGTACTTCGTTATTGATTGGGGTGAGTGATCTGCCCTCATGCATTTTGGACCTTTCAACGGTGTTCTACACAGGGGCCGATTCCGATCTCGGTCGGAGGCGCACCCAATACTATTCGGCCGGGAAAAAAGCCATGCGAAAGCCTGTTTCCCGACCGATCCGTACAGCACACCGAACGAGCAAGTACAATGCGCACAACAGCAAAAATTCCGGCCGAGCCGTACTCACCCAAACCAGGTCCTGTTCTCCGACCAAGGCGAATCCGGAAACGCCGAATCGAGTCGCACGGAAGGAAAAATGCAGCCCCGTCCGGCCGGACAAGTACGATGCGCTTCCCGTACGCGCTGAACCCGTCGCTACGCACGGCACGTCAAAGCATCCGGGAGAGGCGCACATAAGCTCCGAATCGCGCCACAACACGATCCACGGCTACGAGACGAACACGGCACCGACGAGGACGACGCGAATCGACGAGGACGAAGCGAAGCGACGAGGACGACGCGAAGCAACGAGAAGGACGAACGACACGAACCAACCATGAATCCCTTCGTCCCGATCATACCAATATTCTACATCTACTACCGGAACAGGCACGGACGCGTACGGCGCAGAAGGTAAGCCAGACACCAACCACAAAACACATACAACACGTACACGACACATCACACACATACACGGGGATTCTGAATATACTTACACCAGCAACAGCAGCACCATAGGGGCGGGATGCCCATCACCAATGCCACATATGCACACAGGGGCCTGAATGCGCACCACCACCCCAACCCAGGGGGCTGGATGCCTACCACTACTACCACCCTTAGCCAGGGGGCAGGATGCCCACCACTACTACCACCCTTAGCCAGGGGGGCTGGATGCCTACCACTACTACCACCCTTAGCCAGGGGGCAGGATGCCCACCACTACTACCACCCTCACCCAGGGGGGCTGGATGCCTACCACTACTACCACCCTTAGCCAGGGGGGCTGGATGCCTACCACTACTACCACCCTTAGCCAGGGGGCAGGATGCCCACCACTACTACCACCCTCACCCAGGGGGGCAGGATGCCTACCACTACTACCACCCTTAGCCAGGGGGCAGGATGCCCACCACTACTACCACCCTTAGCCAGGGGGGCTGGATGCCTACCACTACTACCACCCTTAGCCAGGGGGCAGGATGCCCACCACTACTACCACCCTTAGCCAGGGGGCAGGATGCCCACCACTACTACCACCCTTAGCCAGGGGGGCTGGATGCCTACCACTACTACCACCCTTAGCCAGGGGGCTGGATGCCTACCACTACTACCACCCTTAGCCAGGGGGCAGGATGCCCACCACTACTACCACCCTCACCCAGGGGGGCAGGATGCCTACCACTACTACCACCCTCACCCAGGGGGGCAGGATGCCCACCACTACTACCACCCTCACCCAGGGGGGCAGGATGCCTACCACTACTACCACCCTTAGCCAGGGGGCAGGATGCCCACCACTACTACCACCCTCACCCAGGGGGGCTGGATGCATACCACTACTACCACCCTTAGCCAGGGGGGCTGGATGCCTACCACTACTACCACCCTTAGCCAGGGGGGCTGGATGCCCACCACTACTACCACCCTCACCCAGGGGGGCAGGATGCCTACCACTACTACCACCCTTAGCCAGGGGGCAGGATGCCCACCACTACTACCACCCTTAGCCAGGGGGGCTGGATGCCTACCACTACTACCACCCTTAGCCAGGGGGGCTGGATGCCTACCACTACTACCACCCTTAGCCAGGGGGGCAGGATGCCCACCACTACTACCACCCTCACCCAGGGGGGCAGGATGCCTACCACTACTACCACCCTCACCCAGGGGGGCAGGATGCCCACCACTACTACCACCCTCACCCAGGGGGGCAGGATGCCTACCACTACTACCACCCTTAGCCAGGGGGCAGGATGCCCACCACTACTACCACCCTTAGCCAGGGGGGCAGGATGCCCACCACTACTACCACCCTCACCCAGGGGGGCAGGATGCCTACCACTACTACCACCCTTAGCCAGGGGGCAGGATGCCCCCACTACTACCACCCTTAGCCAGGGGGGCTGGATGCCTACCACTACTACCACCCTTAGCCAGGGGGCAGGATGCCCACCACTACTACCACCCTCACCCAGGGGGGCAGGATGCCTACCACTACTACCACCCTTAGCCAGGGGGGCTGGATGCCTACCACTACTACCACCCTTAGCCAGGGGGGCTGGATGCCTACCACTACTACCACCCCCACTCATAGGATGGACAATGCATGACACAACAAGCACACCACAACCTAGGGAATGCAAGATTAAGACATCCCCCCACCACCATGACAAGCGTGTGTAGGCTGTGTCAAATGCCTACAACACCGAACATGACTTTGAACATACAATGTGACCCCCTAGCACATGTGCCACACATATATGTGTGTGGCACCCACAATGCAAGCAGCCCATGACCATTGTGGCAATGGGGCCTAAACCCCCATCATCACAGTGACCAAAAGGTAAGTGTGGGGTCCATAGCCGAAGCACATTTTGACCATTGTGGCAATGGGGTCTACACCCCCATCATCACAGTGACCAAAAGGCAAGTGTGGGGTCCATAGCTGAAACACATTTTGACCATTGTGGCAATGGGGTCTAAACCCCCATCATCACAGTGACCAAAAGGCAAGTGTGGGGTCCATAGCTGAAGCACATTTTGACCATTGTGGCAATGGGGTCTAAACCCCCATCATCACAGTGACCAAAAGGCAAGTGTGGGGTCCATAGCTGAAGCACATTTTGACCATTGTGGCAATGGGGTCTAAACCCCCATCATCACAGTGACCAAAAGGCAAGTGTGGGGTCCAAAGCTGAAGCACATTTTGACCATTGTGGCAATGGGGTCTAAACCCCCATCATCACAGTGACCAAAAGGCAAGTGTGGGGTCCATAGCTGAAGCACATTTTGACCATTGTGGCAATGGGGTCTACACCCTCATCATCACAGTGACCAAAAGGTAATTGTTGACAAAGAAAGAGCTGCAACTGCCAAACTGCATGGATCATTCCTGGTCACAGAACCAAAAACTCATCTGTGGCAAAGTAGTGTATGTGTCCCATTGCAACATAAATTGGGGGAGCCAAATACTGCAGTGCAAATGAAACATTCCTTTGGCCAAGTGCAGACAAACAACACCCATGGGGGCTGAGACCGTCAACAGTCATCAATGACACAATGACAGAAGTGACCATCAGAATGCAGAACCACATATTTGCACCAATGGGCACACAAATGCAGATATCCTGTGGAGACAGCAGATGTGAGGTGAACAGATACCATACCATGGCAGCAATGGGACACACAAACCATGATCACTGTGCTGACCGATGACCTAGGAGTCCCAGGGACAGCAGGGGAAACACACCAAACAACACACAGCCAATGGCACACCCAAGATATGCCAATGCAGTGGTGCAGATGCACAAACACAAACAGGCAGACCAACACTGTCATCATACACAGCAGGTGAGGGTGGGGGTGCCAGTGTCCCCAGGCAACCACACAACACATGAGGAGAGCTGAATACCAATCATACAGATGTGCATACACTGCCACACTAAGGTAACTCATGGATCCAAATCCCCTATGTGGGCAAGCAGGCATTGTCAGGTGAGAGGGAGCACAAAACACACATGTCACACAGGCACGTAGGAACAACAACTGACACAGCAAGACACAGACACACCACAGCACCACCCCCAGGGCCCCTACAATGTGGTGACCCTGGGCTGAATAAAAATACCACTGTGATGACAAAGCTAAATGTCGTTCACACTGTGAACCACAGTCAGGTGTCCTGAGCAACAAACTACCATCACACCTACACAAGCACAAATCAATCAGCATGGCCAGTAAGCCAAGGCCAACATGGAGGCAGGGGCCTAGCCGGGCAACAACTCTCATCTGCACACACTCAACACCACACCCCTCGACCTCTGACAATGTGCAGCAGTGAAGTACACATGCACTGGTGACATTGCACATGCACCCATGACTATTCCAGGGTGGTGGGTGGGAACCAAGGTGTAGAAACACATCACACATGGACACTCAACAAGACTCCTGAATGTCTGACACACTGCACACTACGCTGTACATGGACATGACGGCAATACCACACCGACCAATGGGATCCCAGCCACAGTCACACACCAATGAAGAAGCCAAGGTCACCCACAAAGAACACACATAGACAACAACCAACATTGCAGCCCGGACCCTGAGGAGTGCCAGCAGTCACACACACAACGTGTCACAATCACTGAAAGATAACACAAACTGGAAATCACATGACAGGGGCAAACAACAAGTGCCAAGGGGAAACCTGACTGTGACCCATCTGCGTCTGCACACAAACTCAGCCCTGACCGAAAACACACCTATGGGTGACACCCTGATGACCAGTAATGTGCCATGCACCCACATCACAGAGAACACAGGGAGAAGACTTTGGGGGAACATAGCTCAAGTCAGCAAGCATCACAAACAGGTACAACACTAGGGATCACAGCATGCGCAGATGAATGGAAGTGAACACACAGACATGCACATACAACACACACCTTGGGCGCAGGCAATGTCACACGTGTACACACTGCCATGAGGGGACTCCACTCCTGTGTGAGGAAAGCTGTGCCATATGTTGCCTCAGTAGGGCCCCATCATGTCAGCTGAGCACTTGGTCACACAATCAACAATTAGCACCAAATGAGGGCTCCCATCACATCAGCCTGGTCATGGATGTGCCAACGGAATCATCAGCACAGATCCAACACACTTGTATAGCAATGTTGCACTGACTACACGGATGAGTCCTTCCCCATTGATGCCCAAACCTGCATGTCCACTGGAGATGGCAACACGGTCAGGGAAGTAGACAAATGCAACGATGGCAGGCACAACATATGTGCAGGGGTGGAAGCCACAGATATGAAATTGCCAATGTAAGTAGGAAACCCATTGCCAAATACTGAACACATGACACCCTCAGATGCTGCTATTGATGACATGGATACACCACATGATAGGACACATTCCCCCTGGACCACATGGGTTCCTGCACAGTAACACTTCATAATCATGAGACCAGATATCACCATCACTGCAGCAAGGGCATGGTTAGCAGCACCAACAACATGTACATCTGAAGCATGAGCACTAGAGAAAAGAAAGTTGCTTTATTCAGCATATGTGTTGTTTGATAACGACGTCCAGAAAAAATAGAGCAAAGGCCAATGGCCAGTCCATTGTCAAAGTTCAAACAGGGTGACACTGGCAGATGTCACCCTACGCATGCCTGCACAAAACCAGGGACAATCCACTAGGAGGGGCAACCGGGGGGCAGGCCAGGCACCGCAGGGACAGGATCAGGGCTCACCAGGGGGAGTCAGGGAAGGGGTGGTGGGTGCTGGAGAGCCACTGACAACTGCAGTGGAGGTGTCTGACATGGTGTATGCCGGCACAACTGGGGGGCATGACTCAGATGTCGTGGGTGCCGGCACAACTGCAGTGGACCCTGCAGATGGGGTGGACAGGTCCGCCACTGCAGTGCCCAAGTCAGACAGGGCGGTAGTGGACTCCACTGCAGTGCCTACCTCCAGGGGAGGAGAATGGGGAACAGGCAAGGTGGGTTGGACAGAGGGGGAGGACACCCTCACCACATCAGTGGCACAGACAAGCGCAGCGGGGGTGTGGTGCTGGGAGAGCAAGTGGCAGGGGAGAAGGCCTGATCCTCTTGGGGATGGTATATCTGTGGGTGGGGGAACCTGGGGCAGGGTGTGGTGGGGGCACCTGTGCAGTGGGGGCCTGAGGGATGGAGGACGGAGACCTTGTGCCTGAGCTGCAGGGCAGTGGCGGGGTCTTGCTCTTACCACTCCGGGGGGACTTGCGGGTGGGGGCCTCAGTCCGTCTGCGCCTGGGGGAGGGTGTCCGGGGGCGAGGGGCACTCTGCTCCGTGTGGGTGGGCTTCCTCTTCCCCCGGGATGCTGGAGCAGCTTCATCGGTGGGGAAGAGGCCGAGGTCACAGAGGAAGAGCTGCTGTGACTTTGGTGTTGCATGTGAGGCAAGGGAGGGTGCTTTGGAGGGAGAGGGAACTGAGGACTGCGCAGTGCATGTGGATGCGTGTGTGTGTTCCAGGGCCCCATCCCCTGTGAGTCTGGCTTCAGTCCCCTGAATGTGCGTGCGTGTGCGTTTTGTCATTGGCGTGTGTGTCAGTGTGCTGGATGTGTGTGTGCTGGTGTGTGCCTGTGCCGGTGTGTGTGTGCTTGGGACGGGTAAGGTGCTGGGGAGTGTGGATGGAGCAGAGGCAGGAGGGGTGAGGGACCGTTTGAGGAGGGACACTGCTGCCGTCAGGGAGGAGTCCATGGACCTATTGCCCCTCTGTAGGTCAGACATGCCCGATGAGATGCCCTCCATGAACGACACCAGCTGAGTCAACAGCGCGGTGTGCGCATGGAGGACACTCAGCATGGCTGTCTGCCCTACATGGAGCTGGCGAAGGAGGTACACAGACTCCTCACTCAGGGCAGCAGGGGACACAGGGGCAGGGGGTGCGGTGCCTGGCCCAAAGGAAACACGCTCCCGGACATGGGAGCCTCCACGGACCTGGGGAATGGGAGCCGATGGGAGGGCGGTGGTGGTGCTGGTGGTGGCGGGGACAGCAACACTAGCTGTGGTGTGGTGGCTGCTGACACCTGCCTCCACA